>NW_021028540.1:195904-209084 GCF_004153795.1 Camellia sinensis
GGTTACATAATTACCAAAATACCCTTAATGTGAATGTTCACACCGTCAGTGTGAATGTTCCTATTTGAGGTAAGAAGACCAAAATACCCTTTTTATCTACTTATGTTCCATTTAGTTCACATTATTTTCTTATGTTTCAATAAGTCCTATGGGTGACATAATTACCAAAATACCCCTAATGTGAATGTTCACAACCTATGGGTTACATAATTACCAAAATACCTCTAATGTGAATGTTCGCATCGTCAATGTGAATGTTCCTATTTGAGGTAAGAAGACCAAAATACCCTTTTTATCTACTTATGTTCCATTTAGTCCACATTATTTTCTTATATTTCAATAAGTCCTATGGGTGACAAAATTACCAAAATACCCCTAATGTGAATGTTCACACTGTCAATGTAAATGTTCACACCATCAATGTGAATGTTCATATCATCAATGTGTAGGGGCTCGGCCCAGCCCGGGCCGAGGCCAATCCATGTAAAGCCTCGTGGGTGCTTGCCAAAATTCGGGCTGGGCCGGACCAGCCCACGGGCCAAAAAATTAGGCCTAGGCCCTAGCGTTGGCACAAAGGTATTTAGGCTTTGGGTGCCCCGGTGGGTCGAGCCAAGGGGCTTGGGCCTAGACTTGGGCTTGGGTCGGGCTTGGGTGAGCCTTGCCATTTTTTTTAATTCTTTTTAATATTTTCTCCCAAAATTTTATTATTTTCCACAAAAAAGACACCGGGCCTCTGGCGGGCCGGGCCTCGTGCCGAGCCTTAAATGGGCCTTATGCGGGCCAAGATTCAAAGTGATGGCCCAGGTCCTAGCCCAAGTTCTCGAGTTGGGCTTGGGTTCGGGCCCAAACGAGCTTGCCCCGGGACGCGGGAGGGCTTCGAGTGGCCCACGGGCCGCAGGCTAATTTTACACTTCTATCAATGTGAATATTAACATGTCAATGTGAATATTCACATTATCAACAGGTCGAACCCGCTCTGGGGCGCAGGCCAATTTTACACTCCTATCAATGTTAATGTTAACATGTCAATATGAATATTCACATTGTAAACGGGCCGGGCCGGGCCCGCGGGCGGGGTTTCGTGCCGCCTACGGGCCACGGGTCAATTTTACACTCCTATCAACATGAATGCTAATATGTTAATGTGAATATTCACATTGTCAACGGGCCGGGCCAGGCCCGTCCTGAGCAGCCCACTGGCCACGGGCGGGTTTTGGGCCGCCGGCCAATTTTACACTTCTATCAATGTAAATGTTAACATGTCAATGTGAATATTCACATTGTCAACGGATCGGGCCCGCCCCGGCCTAGGGGGATGCTTCGGACCGCCCACGGGCCACGGGCCAATTTTACATTCTTACCAATATGAATGTTAAAATATGAATATTTACAGCCCGCCCCGCCTCGGGCAACGGGCGGGCTTCGGGCCACCCACGGGCTGCGGGCCAATTTTAGACTCCTATCAATGTGAATGTTAACATGTCAATGTGAATATTCACATTGTAAACGGGCCGGGCCAGGCCCGCGGGCAGGTTTTAGGCCATCTACGGGCCGTGGGTCAATTTTACACTCCTATCAATGTGAATGTTAACATGTCAATGTGAATATTCACATTGTCAATGGATCGGGCCCGCCCTGGCTCGGGGGCGAGCTTCGGACCGCCCACGGGCCACGGACCAATTTTACATTCTTACCAACGTGAATATTAAAATACGAATATTTACAGCCTGCCCCGCCTCGGGCAATGGGCGGGCTTCGGGCCGCCCACGGGCCGCGGGCCAATTTTACATTCCTATCAATGTTAATGTTAACATGTCAATGTGAATATTCACATTGTAAACTGGCTAGACCGGGCCCGCGGGCGGGTTTCGGGCCGCCTACAGGCCGCGGGTTAATTTTACACTCCTATCAATGTGAATGTTAATATGTTAATGTGAATATTTATATTGTCAATGGGCCGGGCCCAACCCGGGCAGCCCAGGGGCGGGTTTCGGGCCGCCCACGGACCGCGGGCCAATTTTACACTTCTATCAATGTGAATGTTAACATGTCAATGTGAATATTCACATTGTCAACGGACCGAGCCCGCCCCGGCCCGGGGGCGATCTTCGGACCGCCCACGGGCCACGGGCCAATTTTACATTCTTACCAATGTGAATGTTAAAATATGAATATTTATATCATAAAATTGCAAACCGTTCAAAAAATATTTGTAAGGGTATCAAAATTAAATATAAGGGTATAAGAGTCTAAAAAAAGAATGTAAATCAAGAAAAAGGACTTTATGGAATAAAACTATACATACATGGGATTAAATGGGTTAATAAATTTCTTCATGGACTTTTTGGGTTAAAACACTTCTAAATGGGATTTATCAATAAAAATCCCAACTAAAAATATATTGAGTTAAGAGTCATAGGGCAAAGGGAATAGGGGGAAAAAAATTAACTCTAACCTATCCAATCAAAATTTTAACATTATAACCACATTTTTTTGTCACATTTATTTTAAAATGAATATGCATTTGTGTCTACAGTATCTAAGTTTTGAAATTAAAATTTTAATTGATTATAAGCGCTAGTAGAGTTATAGGGTGTGAAAAAAGTAATAGGCAAAGTTATTCTATTGAATCAACATAATCTAAATTTCTCTTCCACCCCCAAAATCACCTATATCAAGAAGAAAAATTCCAATAAAAAGAAACTCAATAAATAAACTTCTAGTTCCCCAAAACAAAGATCTAAAATTGTGAAGAAAAAAAAAAGTCTCACTTGTTAAATGGGTCGTTGTGCCATTGCTCTCCATTTCTTGAAACATTCACTAATAGACCCACAAAACACTTCCATTCATTGTATAATATGAATTTTTCAAGTCTAATCAAAACAAAGTAAAACATCTTGTTTTTGAAAAATAATAAAATCAAACATAAAGGCATTCTAAACAATGCTAATTTTTAAACTTATAGTAAAAATTATCACAATGATTATCATCAAAATTGTATGAAATTCAAAAAATCAAGTACTCATTCTTCTTGGTTCCTGCTTCTCTACCATCTCTAAACAAAAAACATAAACTAAACCTAGCTAATAATCCAGAAGATAGCCAACATGTAAAATGAAGCCTAGTTAATAAAATTTAAGATTCTTAATTTTCACAACATGTAAAATGAAACCAAGTTAAATAATAGATAAGCAACAAATTATTGACAAATCCATCAATGGAAGGTAGACCAATTACCTAATCAACTATTACAGCAAACAAAGCCATAACAACTTTTTATGAGCTAATCAAACACTCCTTTAAGCCAAGGCATATATACCTGAAGCAAAAGGAAGAATAGAAAATATAAGCAAGCAAGCTTCATATCCAAAATCAACCCCCTAGAAAAATAAGATCCAACTCCCACTAATAAAAATTTACCAAATATCCAAGGCATGTATCATTAACTATGATGGATTCAGTCATTAACTTGGCCTGATAGATTCACTTCATTATTTGAACAACAAAAAAGTATAATTATATAAGAAAAAAAAACTATTTTAAGTGAGCCATTTTACAAAACATACAAAATTTGACCATTAAAAACAACCGCTACAACTTTCTAGCAAAATTTGCAATTATTTACCTGACCAAAGGTAATAATGAAGAAGATAACCAACAATTCTATAGCAAAATTGAATGTTTAGATGTTAGAAAAGTGAATCTGAAAAGGCCTATTCGTTGAAATAGAAAAATGAAATGTGGTTTAGATTTAACTGAGACAAAATGTTATAAAAAAAAATAAAAAAAAAAATTGTTGATTTCTTGCTTCCCCTACCCCATCTTGTTCCCCCTACCCTATCCATCCCAATAATGGTAATTGTAAGAAAAAAATAAAATAAAAAACCAAACTTATAAATTTCCTACACAACCAACCAAAGAAATAATCACAGAATAACAATGCTTCAGACGCAATGTTTCAATGTAAACATCAATAAAACCTATTGTCAATATTTTTGAAACAAAAGATTATTGAAACATGCTGGAAATTAAAAATTATTGAAACAAAAGATATCAAAAAATTAGAGTTAATTATTGAAACATTGTTTAAGATGGGTTTGCTTACCTGAAAAATCAAAGCCCAGATTAATGTATAGATATTAATTCCATCTCCAATTCAAAAACACCCTTGAAAACACCCAATTCATGGAAATCAGTCCCAACCCAGATTAATGGGTTTGGGTGTACATCCATGGAAATCATAGATATTTTGCCCACTTCATTGTAATTTGTACGGGATCAAAAACACCCAATTCAAAAACACTCGTGCCTATATATATTGGGATCAAAAAGCATACATATCAAAATCCTCTCCCTCTCTCTCTCTCTCTCTCTCTTTCTCTCTCTCTCTCTATATTTATATATATAGACTTGTATACTTGTTTGAAAATTTCAAAAAACTATTAGGAACAGAGTTGTGAATCACATACATACATACATACATTATTTGTGAATTTTGTTCTGTGCAGATTTGATGAATGGAAAGACCCATCTGAGGAAGCCCTAGCTGGAGGCAGAGGAATGTATGTTTATTTTCTTCTTCTAATTTTCCATTTTTTTTTTTAAAAAAAAACACCCTCTGTTTGGTTGCTGAGAAAGCTAAACCTTACATTTCAATTGATTCATTATGTAAAATTAGAATTCTCCACTCAAAAAGACCCGCTTCAATTTTCATTCCAATGATTTTCTCACATTTTCTCAAGTTTCTAATTGAAATATTAAAGTTAAAATCTTTGAATTAATTATGGTTAATTTTCTCTTAATTGGCATAGGTTTTTCCTTGGGCCTTTAGCAAGAGCTTTCTTAGAATTTTTACATATTGGAATCATATATATATAGGCCCCGTTTGGTAGAGCTGTGTGAAAGTGATTATAGCTTATACCTTAACAGCTTATAGCTTATAATTGTGAACATAAGCTGATTTTTTACTTATAAATTAAGCTTCTCTTCCCCCACTCAAAGAATAAGTTGGTTTTTGACTTACAAAAAGCTATAAGTTTGTATTGTTAAGCTGAACCAAACACATCAAAATAGCTTAAATTAAGCTAAAAGCTGAAATAAGCTGGAAAATAAGCCCTACCAAACAGGGCCATACATGCATATTGGAGTCATAATATACATATATGTATACATACATTTTTTACTCTCATCTCTGATTCTCCCAGCTCTCTGATCTTTTTTGCAGTGGCTCCATTCGGTCTTCGTCAATATTGAAGGGGATTTGGAGTTGCCACTGTTGATGATGATTGGGATGGCGAAAAGAGGGAGAGAGGAAGAGAGAAGATGAAAAGACTAATAGAGGGTTTGGGGTTCGGTCACTGAAAAGGGTTTGGCTTCGACAGGGAAGCACGAGAATGGGCTACAATAGAGAGAGAGAGAGAGAGAGAGAGAGAGATGTGCTGATAATGTAAGGTGATTACATTTTGGATTGAATTTTCAGCCATTAGATTGATATCAATCTAATGGTTCATATTTTGACAAAGAGACAAACGTCTTATCAGGATAAAAAAAAACTAAGCTGTTTTGTTATATAGATTACTAAAAATTGGGCACGTGCGTTGCACGTGGCATGCTATTTTTTATTAACTATTAGTACTGTAATTATACATATCTGTTAAATTGGTATGTGATATGTATACAATGTGTAGAAATTTGTATGGGTAAATTGATCTAATCCAAAATACAACTAAGTAAGAAATGAATACATACTCGGTTGAAGAATTTAAATGAGAAATGAGAAATTTTATAAATATAAACAATAATTTATAGTTAGATTGTTGAGATCACAATCTTATTTTAAACAATAAACAATAAACAGGTCCTTTAAATATATAGTATTACACAAATCTTTTTCTATCAACTTCCTACTTTAATTTTTCATAATCCATACCTGTAATACAATTGAAAGTATGAAAATAATTGTACAATTACACAATTTTGTTTAATAATTCATCATATAATATAAATTCATTGAACTCACTATTGCATATTGTACGGGGAGGAAATAATTCTCCTCGTATAATCCTGTTGACCAAGTCCACGCTCCTCCGTACGACGTCGCTTTGTCACCTGAAATATTATTTGCATACTATTGATGTAAGAATGCATTAATATTAATATGTAATATATTTTTTTACATTAAGAGTTGTTGAGTCTCGTTTCCTGTGCCATAAATATCTTACACGATGAAAAATATAACATTAGTCATTAGTATATTTTCATTTATGTAGAAAATGTGGAATAATTTTTTAAAAAAAATATAATGATATTGTAGCTTAATATTTCGATCGACATAGGAATTTCATAATTATTTTCATGATGATTATAGATTCATGCTTATAAGTGTTTGTAGGGTCACTCTCATGAAACTGTCAAATTACATAATTTATTATGTCATTATAAGTAATTAGCATATGACAAAAAATTGATCGAAATTTTTTATTTAATATACTTACTTTCTGCATCATTAAATTGTTGTAATAATGTTTGGGCATCATTTGATTTTTTTTCTTGTGATTTGACTAAAATGTGTACAGGAGGTATATTATTTTTCTTCAACTTCACAACAGATATGACAATTCTTACTTCAGCTTGTCTAACTTTGCTTGGAGAACATTTTGCAATAAATCTTCCGTAATTTTTGTTTCACCATCTTCCTATTTTTCTTTATACTCACCATTATAACTCACTGTAACAAAAATATTTTGATGAGTAAGAGTTTGAGGCAATATCATATTGTTATGAATTTCAAAATCCACTTTCCCTAAATAATGTGATTTTTTCAATGAGGAAAAAAAAGAAGAAAAAAAAAGACAATTATTGTTGTGATGGATGGAAGTGTTTTTCAAAGTCTTGGTTTGTTATTAAAAATATTTATTGTGGACACTTGTTTGTGTGACATTTATGTATATATGTATTAAACATAAATTGATAGGAGAACAATACACAATTTCATAATTTTTTCCAAGCAAATATAACTATATTACTAAAGCGATACATATTAGAAAATTAAAGTATCCGATGGTAATATAACATTACAGATTAACAATGTATAAATACAATAACATATATAAATTTACATATGTATATATATATATTTATATATGTAGACATTGACATATATAAGATATCACAAAAGTAATATGTGAAATCTTTTGTGACAAAATAATGCAGGTAACAATGATAAATTATTATTCATAATTAAATTGTTGATCATAATGTAGATATTTAGTGTTACATTTTTGAATGTATGCATCATTTTTTAATTAGATTATTAAGTTCACATAAAAATTGAAAGGAATTAGTGAATAATTTGTGTAAATTAGAGATTAGTGAATAAAGATTTAAAAAAAGAGAAGTTTATAGTGTTTGGTTGGGTTTGTTTTTTCAAAATTTTGTTTTGAATTTTTTCATTTTCATGTTTGTAAATATCGTTTGGAATTGAATTTTTTGAGTGTTCAACTCCAAAAATTTTAAAATATCGCTGATGTGATATTTTTTGCATTATTTTTTTATGTGGTATCTTTATTTATAGGAAAACACTATGGTACAACGCCCATATGTACTTTATAATTAAAGAAAAAAATGTCATAATTTTATATTTTCTGAGTTATAATTAAAAAAAATCATAACCAAACATAACATGAGTTATAATTAAAAAAATTCATGAGTTATAGTTAAAATAATATCGTAACTAAAAACAAATAATCATAATTAAAAAAAATAACATAATTAAAAATACATATGATATTTTTTTTTTGTTAAATTATGTATATTAGAATTTCCATAATTTATACTATCCTATCCTAAGAGGAAAATTTTATAAATCTCAAATTTTTTACTAAATAAAAAATCAAATGTCTTATATGAATATAAATTCCACAAAATTAAAAATTCCACACCCAAATATTTAATAATTTATTTAGTAAAAATTTAATATCCTTAATATTACCTATCCTCATACAATGACATAAACGTGGACTTCATTTTGCCCAACCTATCCTCATACAATGACATAAACGTGGACTTCATTTTGCCCAACTAAACAATGACATAAACGTGGACTTCATTTTGCCCAACTAAAAAAGAGCCAAACAGGACTTTTTCAAACAGCACGTGGAAGCCAAGCCGCCAGCCGCTATCCAACGCAGTTGTGCGCTCGCCGTACAGTTTTCGAGTTTACATTTCACACTGGTGGTGTTTGTTTAGTTATTTTTAGTCAATTTATGATTTTTAACTTTTAAAAAGTTATTTTAGATTGTTTGGTTAAATTTATTTTAAACAGTTTCTGATTATAATAATTTATTTTAAGTAAAAAAAGTTGATTCTGAGAAACTGCTCACCCCTTGCTTCTGATTATCAGCTTCTGTTGTAGACATGTTAATTTACGGTTATACTCTTAATTTTTTTTATTTTTTATTTTTTTAAAAATAGAAAAAGATCCAAATGAATTATAGAATATTATTATTATTTTTTATGAGAAATATAAATAAGTAGTGATAATAAAAAATAAAAATTAATTGAAAAAGCTACTTCACAGCTTATTTAACAAACACTACCCAGCAACTTAAATCAATAATCCAACAGTTACACCAAACAGATTAACAGCTTCTGATTAAAGTCATAATCAATAATCTGTTAAGTTATAATCTATAATCTATTTTAACAACTACACCAAACGGGGCCACTATTCAAAGCAAGAGCAAACGTTTTGATTTGAAGAAAGAGAAGTGGTACATATCTCAAATATTTTATTAAATTTTTTATATGGGATGAGATTTATATAAATTTATATGTGTATAAGTCTCACATGTGAGAAATTTAATAAAATATTTAAAAATCCTAACATAATTTTTGAAAAAATTTATTACAATGTAATTATTAAGGCCAAGTTTGGCAACACTAAAATAATTCATCTTTTTATCTTTTTTTCATCACATCACCTTTCTACTTTTCTGCACATCTTTTCGTAAAAAGACGAAAAGTACGCTTATTTAGATCATTCCAAACAACCCCTAAGTATTGAATCAGAGATTTAAAGGGAGTATATCCTCATGCCTTAAGTTGTGTTTGCTAAGCCAATTCCTTGACGTTGCCCTGCCATTTATCTTAAAAAAAAAAAAAAATTAATAAGAAACTATTGAATGGCAATACATATCATTGGCATCACTCTTATATTGATTTTTTTTTTTTTTACCATTGGGACTACCATTTCGAGATATATTATATTTTGTGGATTCTATCTTGTGATCATAATGATAATTTAAATCGTTCATTTTGTAAACTCAATAATAAATATGAGTTATGAAAAAAAAATCAATTTCACTGGACATGAATAAATTACATTTTATTTTTTAAAATGAAGCACAACTATGAATTTAAATTTAAACCACTAATTTTATAAAATAAAATACAATTTGTTCATCTATTCATCGATACATTATGAAACTAATTTTTTACCTAGGTTGTTTTGATTAGACGTTATACTATACACACTCATATAAATATTGAGAAATATTATGGTGCATACCCTTCAAAGTAAGGTATGTATCATATGCGCCTTATAACTAAAAAGAAAAATAGTAAAACTTTAATTTTCTGAGTAATAACTAAAAAAAGAAAAATATCATAAATAAACACAACATAGGTATAACTAAAGAACTCATGCGTCATGACTAAAATAATGTCATAACTAAAGAAGAAAATTAATCATAATTAAAAAAGAAAATGATATAACTAAAGGTGCATATGATAGACCCTTTTTAAAGAGGTGTATATTAGAATTTTCCTATAAATAAACTTTTCAACCAATTAACCCTATATGAAAAAACCAATTTGATTATGTCATAGTTCAAACAATTGGCGAAGATTATAAACTATTCTAATTAAAATTTTATGTGAATACTATAAGCCCCTTTTAAAATGGTGTATAGTTGCAGTTTTCTGTAATTAATTAAATCATCCTATGCTTAAAAGAAAAAATTAATAGTAGTTCAACCAAGAGTTTAATGTTGCATTTGCCATTAACAACGTGTTTTCTCATTTAGTCATGCAGCAGCACGAATCAGCCAAAAATGGTTGGGGGATTGCGCTAACTTCACTTCATGTTAATAAAAAAATGAAAAATAGTGTTAGAAATATTAAGTAGTATACCAATAATTATATCAATTGAGTGGTTGCGGGACTCGTCATAGGTCTTATTTTGATAATTTGAATCATTTATTTTATAAAGTTCACTGTGTATAGCATCCATAAAAAAATTGAGTTGATTCCATAATGGTAGCATTTTTATTTTATTTTATTTTATTTTATTTTGACTCTAAAAAAATAAATAATTTATTTTAAAATATATATTTGTTGTTTATTTTTTCAAAAACAAACACAATAAAATGAAAAAAGTTACGATTATTGGATCGATCTAATTGTTTCATATATAATATATATTGAATGCTTTATAAAATAAATAGTTTAGATAATCAAAACGGGACATATAATGGGCCATATGGTGCCCTCAAATTCTTTCAAGTTTCGATATGAACTTGAGAAAACTTGAGTGGTGTCACAGCCCAAACCTACCCTTATAAGTTTAGCGTCATGACCGACCAGTAATCATTGGATTACCAAAGGCCTCTAAACAGTTTATCACATATTAAGGGACTGTGGAAGCAAATATATAAAATATACATAGTCCATTGAGCTGTACTAATGTACACGGGACATAATTTAAAAAAACTTATATATATACATGTGACGTCATAAATACGGTAGCCTTATGTCACCCATTTGCACAAATAAAGTCAAAAAAGAGACTTAGCCCAATGTACAGATAAACAAAAAACTTGTTTATATACCAAAAGAAAACAAGGTTTATACATTCACAATACATGACCATATGACTTTCGGAACCTCTTCGGGAGGCACAAGGGTTGGCCAACAAAACAAGCTCCAGGCGATCATCAATGAGCCTGGTCACGTGCTTAATCACCTATATACATAATATAAATAGTGAGCAGAAGCCTAGTGAATAATAACAGAGTAAAGGATTTCAATTGAATGATGTCCCATATCAAATTTGAAAATCAGAGTTCATATTAGAAATAGATTCATATTCATATATGGAAATCAGAGTTCATACTTAATCATACATGGTACATCTATTAGCGTTAACAGAACAGATACAAACAGATACAGAACATATGGTGGTTATATATAACTAGTTGTATAAAGGAACTTTCGGATCTAGGTAACAGATAACAGATATGCTGAGCTCCATAATGGAGCCTCCGGTACGGGTAACAGATTGTAGACATATTAAGTTCCATAATGGAACCTCCGATACTGGGTAACAGCTAACAGACATCACATGATACTAAGGATGCCACGAATACATTATCAGAAATTGGAAGATCATTCATTATACAAAACATATCATTTCAGAAAATAGATCTTATTTCATCATACAAAAAATAAACAAAGTCGAACATAACTTTACTTAGTTATTACTCACAGATAAATACACAGATAGCTTTGATGGCAACCAATAGATCAACAGTTCACGGCGCGTGACCTATACAAGCATAACATATACATATATTGAAACACACGCTCAGGTCGTACCTAACTTATTTCATTTAGTTCTTCGTGTGTTTCTAAGTCTTATCCTTATTATTTTGTCTTAATCATGGCCTAAGAATGCCTAGAATGCAATGAGGATGCTAAAATACACTTGAAAACACTTAGCCAGATATGCTGAAAACAAGGGCCTCGTTCAAGCGTAACTTCATTTGCTCGAGTGAGTGTTAAAAAATGTGAGTGGTTGCTCGAACGCAACTTTCTTCCCTCGAGCGGTCTGTAAACTCTATAAAAGTACTGGTTGCTTGATTTTTCCGCTCGACGCACGCTCGACGGTCGCTCGAGCATGAGATTGATGTCTTCACTTGAGCGCAACTCTTGTAGCTAAGGCAGTCTACAAAATTGTGTAAACTTCTGGGAGCATGCATTTTACGCTCGAGCCAACTCTTGTAGCTAGAGAGCTCTGCAAAAATGTGTAAACTTCTGGGAGCATGAATTTTACGCTCGAGCCAACTTGTGGTCGCTCGAGCGGAGGTGCAAAACACAGAGTGGTTGCTCGAGTGCAGGTTTTGTTGCTCAAGCAGAGAGGTAGAATTTTGGAATTTCCAAATTGATGTTCTAAGTCCAAAACTCAAATTCAAAGCTGCAAAACACAACCTTTGGGTCCCAAAACTTGAGAAAACACTTGTAAACTTATGAAACATCATGAATTAAGGTTCATTACACAAAATCAAGGCCCAAAAGCAAGTGAATTCTTCAACACCAAACTTGAACAATATGTATACATAACATGCATGTGTTGTCAAGAACTTTAACCTTCAAAAAACATGTACAAATAGAGTGTTAAAGTGTAAAGCCACAATGAGTTCCCATAATTGAACAAAAATTGGTCCTTGCATGTAAAAAGTTGTTCAAATCAAAATTCAAAATCCATGAAATGCCCATGTGAAATGTTCATCTTCTCTACTTTACTAGCTCATTTCTTGCATAATTCAACTTAATCCCCTAGAATTCATGTTCTAGATATCATAATTATATAATCTAAGTGTTGAATCCTTACCTCAACTTCTCAATTAAGCTCTAGTTAGTGAATTCACTAAGGCTCCAAACTAACTCCCTTGAATTCTCTAGCAATTTCTTCCAAGCTCAAGTTTTGATCTCAACCCTCTTGGACCCCTCTTTCTCTCTCTCACTTTTGTTTCTTGTTGGCTCAAAGATGATGAAGAAAAGATGACTCAAGTGGTGTGTATAGGCCTTATATAGGCTTGTTTAGAGAATTAATTAAACTTAACTTAAGCTAAGCAAATTGATATTAATTATTCTAATTTAATTTGTTCCGAATCGAATTTCAATCAACCCTACCATAAAATTCTAAAAATTCAAATAACACATAAATCAAGTCAATTTGTTGATCGGACGCTGATAAAGCCTTCAATTAGCAGAACAAAATAGCAACACAAACAGATATTCCTATAACAGACAGATATAAACACAAATAATGTCATACGCATGGAGTTAATTCAAAATTTCATTTTAGTTACTCATTAGGCATAATTAATCATGGTTTATC
>NW_021028540.1:221931-257972 GCF_004153795.1 Camellia sinensis
AATCCGTTCTGTCAAGCTTGCCAGTTTACTTCCTCTCCCTATTCAAGTTGCCAGTGGGTATTGCAAAAGTACTTCACAAAATTCAAGCTAACTTCCTTTGGGGAGGGACTGAAATTCGTAAGAAAGTGCACTTAATTAACTGGAAGGAGATATGCCTAAGTAAAACTAAAGGTGGGTTGGGGGTGAGAAACCTAAGCCAGGTTAATGAGTGCTTACTAGTAAAATGGTGGTGGAGGTATGGCAAGGAGGAGACAGCTCTGTGGAAAAAAGTGATATGTAATAAGTATGGAGGTTTAGGAGGCGGATGGTGTCCCCTATCTATAAGTTCAGTATGGATGTCGCACACATGGAAGGATATAATATCAGTGGCTGGAGCCAACACTGCCTTGCGTGATTTCTTCTTGCAAAATTTCAGGCTAGTTGTCGGAAATGGTAGAAGACTGCAATTCTGGAATGATAAGTGGTGCCTCAACCAAAATCTGAGTGTGCTTTTTCCCAGATTATTCACATTATCAGTTGAAAAAGATGGGAAGTTGGCTGAATTCTTCAACAGAAAGGTGTCAGCTTCAGATTGGAATCTGGTCTTCAGACGTCCCCTCCTAGCATGGGAAGAGGAGGAAGTGCAAAAACTTAATGATTTTCTGCGGAATGCGCCTAGCCTCCAAGAAGGGGTGGTAGACTCTTGTTCATGGTTAGCTCACCCGTCAGAAGAGTTCACTGTTGCATCACTTTGGATGTGGGTGGAAGCAAGGCAAGGGGTAGATTTGACAGTCACTAGGTGCATTTGGAATAATCTAGCCCCTCCCAAAGTCCAATTCTTGAGTTGGTTAGCGTGGAAAGGAAGGATAAAATGCTCTGAATTTTTGCAACGTATTGGAGTGTTGAGTCCAAGTACCTCTGCGCTCTGTGTGTTCTGCAGAGCTGAGTTGGAGACCGTTAACCATGTTTTTCTCCACTGCCCTTTTATCTGGAAATTGTGGGCCAATTTAGTGAACTGGTGGAATTACAAATGGGTAAGTCCTGGAACAGTAGAGGGACTTCTTTTGTCGTGGGCAGGTATAAGAATGAAGAAGAAGATGCTAGCTGTATGGAAAATAATTCCGGTAGCAGTTTTGTGGTCAGTGTGGAGAAGTAGAAATGTCTGTTTATTTAACAAGGTACAGCCGGAGTGGAATGCTCTGGAAGAACTAATAAAGGCTAGAGTAGCTTTGTGGGTAGCCACATCTTTAAAGGGTTTTAATTATTCGGTGCACGATGTCATTTATAACCTGAAGCAAATCTGTCTCTGTGTGTAGTATTGGCTGTTTTCGGGCTTTTTGTTTGCTGGTCTGATTTCTGGTCTGATTTCGCCACTGGTCTGTAGCTGAGCCCTGGTCCGAGTCTGCTGCTGGTTTTTGGGTTGCATCATATGTTGAATCTGTGTTTTGTTGCTGGTCTGATTCTGGTTTGATTGCTTGGTCTGTATCTATGTTATGCATCTGATTCTGGTCTGATTCTGTACCTGATTGCCATTGGTCTGCATCTGTGTTGCTGATATAAATCTGCCTTGAAGCTGTTTGGGTTGCATTTGTGATATTAACAACACAGATGGTTGGGTATGCATCTGTGGTATTATGCATCTGTGGTATTATGCTTTGGGCCAATCAATGTACCAACAATACTATTCCAGTTTCATCCACTGTCTCCACAGAAGTATATCATGATGGACTAGGCTCTATCTGTGGTGCTGCTCTATCTGCTCTGAGCTGTTATGCATATCTGTGGTCTGCTATGTGGGTAGCTGGTGGGAGGTGTTCAGTGGCATGGAGATGCAAGGTCTGCTTCGCTGGGTTGCCTAGGAATTATCTGTTGCAGGTCTGCTTGTTGCACTAGGCTCTATCTGTGGTGCTGCAGTGCATCTCTGTGGGTGCTGGGTCTGCTAGATGATTGCTGTGCAAAGGATGAGTCTGGGATGGTTTGCTTTTGTTTTTTGTTCAGTATAGTGCAGTGTTAGCCTTGTTGTTTTGTAATGCTTTGGGATGCCTTGTTTCTGCTGCAGTTTTTGCCCCTTGCTTTGTTGTTTGTTTTTCCTTTTCCTCTCTTGTTGGTCTCTCACCAACTGGAGGTTTGAGCTTATTTTAGCTCTTAGCTCCTTTTTATTGATGTTTCCCATTGTACCTTGTACGTGCTTCATCAATAAAGTTTTCTTTGCCGATCAAAAAAAAAAAAACCAAAACCCTCCTCTGAAGAAGCAGAAACAGGTTTCACAAAAAATGCAAAGCAATCGCCTGATGTAGCAACGACACCTACAACTGCACAACCCAAAACAAAAAGAATGACAACCAAATCGAAGAAGGGCAATAGTTTGTTGATGAAATCGACATCACGAAAAGGTAAAAAGAAATCTCAAAACAATAAGCGCAACACCCAAACATAGGATACTGGTTCATATAGAAATCTTGACCCAAACACACTTGTAATACCCCACTCCATCCATCTACAAATATTGGTTCAAACTCATCATTACTGAGTAAAATATGCTTCTTTGCATTTATTAGGGTGGATCTCGAAAGATATGAAAGATCTCCTATGCCGTATAAAATTAATAATAGTATCAATTAGTATAATTTTTTTTTATTTTTTCATTACAAATGAATTAGGTGTCAATACTAATTAATATAAAAATACTGAAATTACTACTAAAATAATTAATACTAAAAATACTAATAATTCTGAAATTAATACTAAAATAATCAATTTTAATAATTAATACTAAAATTATTAATAATAATGGCTTAATTATTTAGAAGTAATTCTTCAGTCAGTTCTAGGTCAACAACTTTGCCCTCTATACCTAATCAAGGTTTACTAATCAATGAAGAAGATGTAGAAATACAAAATGATAAAATTGATTTAAGTTGAAATATACCACGTTTATCAATTAAAGAAATTCATAAAACTACTTTTATACAAAATACATTTAATGTTAATCTTCATGTTAAAACTTTAGAACAAGTTTATGTTTTAGAAAAACCTAGAGAAACATGTCAATTATTTGATGCTAATACTATTAAACGACATTTGAAAACTGGTCATAATTTTATTCATTTAGGGTTATTTCAAGTTGGAATCAAACCATTAACACAACAAGCTAAAAATACTTCTATTTTACTATGCTTAAGAGATGCTCGTTTTCTTGATTATAATAATAGCTTAATGGGTATGATGGAAACTGGTCTTCACAAAGGACCCATCCATTTTAATTGTTTTCCTGATTTCACTCTTAGTCTTAGAAACCTTCATATATTTGATGCTTTAACTCTAAATATTCAATTACATAGCTCGTTTACACATATGAAAGAAAAGGTTCATAATATTGTTTTAATTTATCGTGTTCATTACAAATGTATTAAAATCAATTTAAATGTTCAAGCCTTACATAAAAGTCCTAAAGACAAAACCTTATTAATCCAAAGTACTAATAATGATACTAATATAAATATTCCTCAAATGATTGAATGGAAAAATATTACTCTCCCCGACCAATGGATTACAGTTAATGAAAATTACAAACATAATCAACGCCAATCTACTTATCAAGATATTCAACAATTTATTGATGGATCTGTTAGGATTAAATTTAATTGATCTCAATCTTCTCGTCATAGTACTTCTAGTATACCTACTGATAGTGAAACTGAAGACGAAATATTTAATACACCTTTGTTTAGAAAAAATAGTCATCAGTCAGTTCTAGGTCAACAACTTTGCCCTCTATACCTAATCAAGGTTCAGTAATCAATGAAGAAGATGTAAAAATACAAAATGATAAAATTGATTTAAGTTGGAATATACCACGTTTACCAATTAAATAAATTTATAAAACTACTTTTATACAAAATACATTTAATGTTAATCTTCATGTTAAAACTTTAGAACAAGCCTATGCTTTAGAAAAATCTAGAGAAATATGTCATTTATTTGATGCTAATACTATTAAACAACATTTGAAAACTGATCATAATTTTATTCATTTAGGGTTAATTCAAGTTGGAATCAAATCATTAACACAACAAGGTAAAAATACTTCTATTTTACTATGCTTAAGAGATGCTCATTTTCTTGATTATAATGATAGCTTAATGGGTATGATGGAAACTGGTCTTCACAAAGGACCCGTCCATTTTTGTAATGCCCTCAAAATAATACAATATAAACCCACATTCTTGACATGCATAGACATAAGAGGATAAAGCATATTTATGTTATCAGTGTATTCATTACAAAAGCATTATATGTTGACATCAAAAGTAAATTGACCTATGGGTTTACACTTTTCCAAGCCAACACTTGGTTACAAAGAAGAGGGTACTAACTCAAAACGCAAAATAAGCTCTTGGCTTGATTTACATGTAACACACAAAATAATCACAAAAAGGAAGCCTTCAGCTTCGACAACCTCCCAAGCTACATCCTTGGAGGTGGCATATCACCTGGACCTGAAAATGATGTCCCATATAGAGTGAGCCAACGCCCAGTAGAGATATGCTAAACATAATATGAGCAATAACTAAAACATTAGCATTTGATAAATGTTTAACTCATATAAACCAACATACAGCACAATCCAAATCCATGACAAGTATGTCCACGATCCTTTCCAATATCAACAATTTAAATGAGATTATAACCCATAATAAAACATTTCCATACTTCATAATTCACATGAGATAACAACTCATATTTAAAACACTTCATATTTCATAAATGATGTACAGATTTGCTATATCAATGGAGTCCATCCCCTATCTCCTCCTAAATAAAATCCAGTTTAGGAGTCCATCCCCTATCTTCTCCCAAACCGTGGAGTACATACCCTATCTCCTCCCACACAGTACAATGTATATAAATACTTATCATATACACGATCAATCAATACACAAATTCGATGTATTATTCCAACCGTCATATTCAATGACATATTCAACCGATTAGTTTTAATTCACCTAATCATCATGCAATGTCTACAACAATCAATAAGCTCATTTTAAGACCCAAGATATACATATATTGGTCAAAATATCAAAACCCCTCTTTATTCAAGTTGAAACCCTAACACCCAAAATCACCCAACTTCAACATTAAATCAGAATGACTAAAAGTTTATGTCAAAGATCATAAAAATGAGTAGTTATCCCTACCTCAAATGGAGAGACCAAATGGAGAAGATGAAGGATTTCGAAGGTGCTCCAAACCTAATAATTTTCGAATCAAAATGAAGAGCAAGCCATCCCTTCCTCTTCCTCTCAAGATTTCTCTTTTGTTCTCCTTCATCTCCTTTAGTCGAATGTGTGTGTGTGAGAGTGTTACTAGTGTTTGCCATGCTAGGGAATGGTGATATTTATAGGCAAATCTAGTGTAACATGGCATAGAAGCCCACTGGTTAGAATTGAAAGGTCAAGTTAGGATTTATTGGTTCATTAAAGCCCACTAATAAACACTAGTTGGATTATGAAAAGACACTAGTTGGATTATGAAAAGATACTAGTTGTCATTAAATGGACACTAGTTGGATTAAATGAACACTAGTTGGCATTAAATGGACCATTAAGAAAATTTAATGGACACTAACCCTTGGTTTCCAACCACAACCAACCTGTTTTTCCAAACACACCCAACCTATTTCGAACCTGCCCAACACGACCCAAGACTCATATATAAAGAGTAAAGGATGGAAACAGGAATAAGACAACAACACATCCACGGAACCGAGTCTAAAATACAATTAAACAATGAAGGGAAAACCGGAATCACTATAACCTCCCCCCTTAAAGAATTTCGTCCCCGAAATTAGGTAAATAAGTTTCAACAATATGATTTCTCAATTCTCAACAATATTACAATTCAATATTCATCAACCTGACCCATTACCGGTTATTCCATCCCTTCGCAAGGGGCCAATTACAACATATTCTCCAATAAGCACTATTAACATGCATTCCTGTGAAATTTACCAATTTCAACACGTATTCCACCATTCAATTATATATTCAATGCCAATCAATAGATTTGCATTTCTAAAACCGAATTAACATATGCAATGTTAAAATAAACTTTCATTTCAAGGCAAGTTCCATAATATTTCCATAAACTGAAACATATACAATGTTTTACAACTTAAGACATTTTCAACGCTCTTAAAGTTTATCAATACAACAAAATTCCCAATACATGGTTAAACATTAACAAACAAGTCCGGATATTTCTCACGGACCTCCAACTCACGTTCCCAAGTGGCTTCTTCCACTCCGTGATGCTTCCACAAAACTTTCACAAAAGGTATCGTCTTGCTTCGCAAGACTTGATCTCGTCTATCAAAGACCCGTACTGGTCTCTCCTCATACGAGGCATCCTCATCTACCTCTAAGTCGGTCCAATCCAATACATGCGTTGGATTCGGCTCATACTTCCGATGCATACTAACATGAAACACGTCATGTACCCTGGACAACTGTGGTGGTAAAGCTAAACGATATGCAACCTCACCAATCCTCTCAAGGATCTCAAAGGGACCAATAAACCGAGGGGACAACTTCCCACTCTTCCCAAACCTCATCAAATCCCGCCTAGGTGCTATTTTCAGAAAGATGTGATCAACCACCTCAAATGCCAAAGGCCTCCTCCTACGGTCAGCACAACTCTTTTGGCGATTCTGGGCTGTAACAAGCCTCCTACAGATAAGCTCAACTTTCTCAGTTGTCTCCCGAACTAACTCCGAGCCCTACAAAAGTGCATCACCCACCTCGGCCCAACACACTAGAGACCTACAAGGTCGGCCATACAAGGCCTCAAACGCTGCCATACCGATACTCGACTGGAAACTATTATTGTAGACAAACTCCACTAAGGGCAAATGCCTCTCCCACGACCCACCAAAGTCAAGAATACAACCTCGAAGCATATCCTCAAGGATCTGAATAGTATGCTCGGACTGCCCGTCAGTTTGAGGATGATAAGTCGTGCTAAAGGTCAACCTAGTGCCCAAGGCACTCTGCAAACTCTGCCACAACCTAGCAGTAAAACGTGGATCTCTATCTGAGACGATCAACATTGGGACCCCGTGCAACCTCACTATGTCCTGAACATACAAGTCAGCAAGCTGATCCACCGAATCTCTCACGCGTATAGGGATAAAGTGCGCCGACTTAGTCAACCGGTCTACAACTACCCAAATAGCATCACTACCCCGCTGAGTCCATAATGACATGCTCCTACTTCCACTCGGCAATAGGTAAGGGTTGCAACAAACCAGCTGGCCTCTGATGCTCGACCTTCACTTGCTGACAAGTAAGGCACTTAGACACAAACACTGCCATATCCTTCTTCATTCCCCGCCACCAAAACTGGCGACCTGAATCACGGTACATCTTAGCGCCTCCCAGATGCACCGCAAGGCGTGAATGGTGAAACTCTCGGAGTACCTCCTCTCGGCAAGACTCCGGCACAAACGGACGGTCTCGGTATCTCACACTCAGGTCGGGATACACAATCAAACCCTTCTCAACCTTCCCACTGGAGATCTTTTCCCAGAGAGATTCTACCTCAAGGTCACCTCTCTGTGCCTCTAACACTCGATTCACAAGTGTAGGCTGCGCAACTACAAAAAACAAGGCCGCAGCCTCAACAGATTCACCCAAAAGCAAGTCAAACTCGCCAAGTGCACCCAACATCTCCCACTCTCGGATGGCTATACAAGCTACATCACTAATGGATTTCCTACTAAGGGCATCGGCTACAACATTGGCCTTCCCCGGATGGTAATGCAACTCGAAATCGTAATCCTCGATAAACTTCATCCACCTCCTCTATCTCAAGTTCAAGTCTCTCTGTGTAAACAAATACTTCAGACTCTTATGATCCGAGAACACGTCGAATCTCTCACCATACAGGTAGTGCCTCCAAATCTTCAAGGAAAATATTACAGCTGCTAATTCTAGGTCATGTGTAGGGTAATTCCTCTCGTGTATTTTCAACTGTCGCGAGCCATAGGCTACCACTTTCTCCTCTTGCATCAGCACACAACCCAAACCCTCTCGTGAGGCATCACAGTAAACCGCATAACCCAAACCTCTCTCCGGAATAATCAAAACTGGAGCGGTAGTAAGTCTAACCTTAAGTTCCTGGAAAGACTTTTCGCAAGTCTCACTCCACACAAACTTGACCCCTTTCCGGGTCAATCTAGTCAATAGCGAAGCTAGCCTGGAGAAATCTTTCACAAATCGACGGTAATACCCAGCTAATCCCAGAAAACTGTGGATCTAAAAAACACTCTTAGGCTGTGCCCAATCCTGCACTGCCTCTATCTTGGATGTATCAACAGACACCCCTTCCCCTAAGAAATGAAAACAATCCCCTCTCAAGGTACTTACTGTGACCCTCTGGCGGTAACAATCAATAACAGCCCGGTATGACGATAACCAGTCCATACCTAAAATCACATCAAAACACGACATTGCCATAACTACAAAAGAAAATGGAAGTCAGCGATCAGCTACCTCTATATCGCACCCTCTATAACCTTGTTTCAAAATCAACTCACCCCCAACAAGTGACAAAACACAAATAGGAGATGCTAACTGCGCCAACTTCAAACCCAAAACTGATGCAAATGCAGAAGATATAAAGGAATGGGATGCACCCGTATCTATAAAAACCGAAGCTATTTCACTCGCGTCCTAATACTTGGACAACAATAATTCATTTCACGTAAGCACATAATCACATAAGCACTTACGAATTTCATTTCCGGATAATGACAGTCCCGTGGCGTTGCTAGAGTTCAGGTTAGAAACAGCATTGATCAAGTGCTTTTCCAATAGGACTCCCAGAAACCCAAGGATCCAATCAACATCCTAGAAACTAAATCCCATACCCAAGTAGTCACATAAGCATGTTATCAGATAAACACGTAATATCGCACATAAGTCTCTAGCAAGCGAGACAAACCCATTGTGGTACTAACCACTCCCCACGTACCCAAAGTATTCAAACCTGGTACGCTCTAATACCAAGTTGTAACGCCCTCAAAATAATACAATATAAACCCACATTCTTGACATGCATAGACATAAAAGGATAAAGTATATTTCTGGTTATCAGAGTATTCATTACAAAAGTATTATATATTGACATCAAAAGTAAATTGCCCTACGGGCTTACACCTTTCCAAGCCAACATTTAGTTACGAAGAAGAGAGTGCTAACTCAAAATGCAAAATAAACCCTTGGCTTGATTTACATGTAACACACAAAATAATCACAAAAAGGAAGCCTTTAGCTTCGACAACCTCCCAAGCTACATCCTTGGAGGTGGCATATCACCTGGACCTGAAAATGATGTCCCATATAGGGTAAGCCAACGCCCAGTAGAGATATGCTAAACATAATATCAGCAATAACTAAAACATGAGCATTTGATAACTGTTTAACTCATATAAACCAACATACAGCACAATCCTAATCCATGACAAGTATGTCCACGATCCTTTCCAATATTAACAATTTAAATGAGATTATAACCCATTATAAAACATTTCCATACCTCATAATTCACATGAGATAACAACTCATATTTAAAACACTTCATATTTCCTAAATGATACACAGATTTGCTGTATCAATGGAGTCCATCCCCTATCTCCTCCTAAATAAAATCCGGTTTAGGAGTACATCCCCTATTTTCTCCCAAACCGTGGAGTACATCCCCTATCTCCTCCCACACAATATAATGTATATAAATACTTATCATATACACGATCAACCAATACACAAATTCGATGTATTATTCCAACCGTCATATTCAATGACATATTCAACCGATTAGTTTTAATTCACCTAATCATCATGCAGTGTCTACAACAATCAATAAGCTCATTTTAAGACCTAAGATATACATATATTGGTCAAAATAGCAAAACCCCTCTTTATTCAAGTTGAAACCCTAACACCCAAAATCACCCAACTTCAACATTAAATCAAAATGACTAATAGTTTATGTCAAAGATCATAAAAATGAGTAGTTATCCCTACCTCAAATGGAGAGACCAAATGGAGAAGATAAAGGATTTCGAAGGTGCTCCAAACCCAATAATTTTCAAATCAAAATGAAGAGCAAGCCATCCCTTCCTCTTCCTCTCAAGATTTCTCTTTTGTTCTCCTTCATCTCCTTTAGTCGAATGTGTGTGAAAGTGTTACTAGTGTTTTCCATGCTAGGGAATGGTGATATTTATAAGCAAATCTGGTGTAACATGGCATAGAAGCCCACCAGTTGGAATTGAAAGGTCAAGTTAGGATTTATTGGTTCATTAAAGCCCACTAATAAACACTAGTTGGATTATGAAAAGACACTAGTTGGATTATGAAAAGACACTAGTTGTCATTAAATGGACACTAGTTGGATTAAATGAACACTAGTTCGCATTAAATGGACCATTATGAAAATTTAATGCACACTAACCCTTGGTTTCCAACCACAACCAACCTGTTTTTCCAAACACACCCAACCTGTTTCGAACCTGCCCAACATGACCCAAGACTCATACACAAAGAGTAAAGGATGGAAACGGGAATAAGACAATAACACATCCACGGAACCGAGTCTGAAATACAATTAAACAATGAAGGGAAAACTGGAATCGCTATAATTTTAATTGTTTTTCTGATTTCACTCTTAGTCTTAGAGACCCTTATATATTAGATGCTTTAACTCTAAATATTCAATTACATGGCTCTTTACACATATGAAAGAAAAGGTTCATAATATTGCTTTAATTTATCATGTTCATTACAAATATATTAAAACCAATTTAAATGTTCAAGCCTTACATAAAAGTCCTAAAGACAAAACCTTATTAATCGAAAGTAGTAATGATGATACCAATATAAATATTCCTCAAATGATTGAATGGAAAAATATTACTCTCCCCGACCAATGGATTACAGTTAATGAAAATTACAAACATAATCAATGCCAATCTACTTGTCAAGATATTCAAGACATCTAACAATTTATTGATGGATCTGTTAGGATTAAATTTAATCGATCTCAATCTTCTCGTCATAGTACTTCTAGCATACCTACTGATACTGAAACTGAAGGCGAAATATTTAATACACCTTTGTTTAGAAAAAATATTTATCAGTCAGTTCTAGGTCAACAACTTTGCCCTCAATACCTAATCAATGTTTAGTAATCAATGAAGAAGATGTAGAAATACAAAATGATAAAATTGATTTAAGTTGGAATATACCACGTTTACCAATTAAAGAAATTTATAAAACTACTTTTATACAAAATACATTTAATGTTAATCTTCATGTTAAAACTTTAGAACAAGTCTATGTTTTAAAAAAACCTAGAGAAATATGTCAATTATTTGATGCCAATACTATTAAACGACATTTGAAAACTAGTCATAATTTTATTCATTTAGGGTTAATTCAAGTTGGAATCAAACCATTAACACAACAAGTTAAAAATACTTCCGTTTTACTATGCTTAAGAGATGCTCATTTTCTTGATTATAATGATAGCTTAATGGGTATGATGGAAACTGGTCATCACAAAGGACCCGTCCATTTTAATTGTTTTCTTGATTTCATTCTTAGTCTTAGAAACCCTCATATATTAGATGCTTTAACTCTAAATATTCAATTACATGGCTCGTTTACACATATGAAAGAAAAGGTTCATAATATTGCATTAATTTATCGTGTTCATTACAAATGTATTAAAACCAATTTAAATGTTCAAGCCTTACATAAAAGTCCTAAAGACAAAACCTTATTAATCCAAAGTAGTAATAATGATACTAATATAAATATTTCTCAAATGATTGAATGGAAAAATATTGCTCTCCCCGACCAATAGATTACAGTTAATGAAAATTACAAACATAATCAATGCCAATCTACTTGTCAAGATATTCAAGATATCTAACAATTTATTGATGGATCTGTTAGGATTAAATTTAATCGATCTCAATCTTCTCGTCATAGTACTTCTAGTATACCTACTGATACTGAAATTGAAGACGAAATATTTAATACACCTTTGTTTAGAAAAAATAGTCATCAGCCAGTTCTAGGTCAACAACTTTGCCCTCTATATCTAATCAAGGTTTAGTAATCAATGAAGAAGATGTAGAAATACAAAATGATAAAATTGATTTAAGTTGGAATATACCATGTTTACCAATTAAATAAATTTATAAAACTACTTTTATACAAAATACATTTAATGTCAATCTTCATGTTAAAACTTTAGAACAAGTCTATGCTTTAGAAAAACCTAGAGAAACATGTCAATTATTTGATGCTAATACTATTAAACAACATTTGAAAACTGGTCATAATTTTATTCATTTAGGGTTACTTCAAGTTGGAATCAAACATTAGCACAACAAGCTAAAAATACTTCTGTTTTACTATGCTTAAGAGATGCTCATTTTCTTGATTATAATGATAACTTAATGGGTACGATGAAAACTGGTCTTCACAAAGGACCCGTCCATTTTAATTGTTTTCCTGATTTCACTCTTAGTCTTAGAGACCCTAATATAGTAGATGCTTTATCTAACGCCCTCAAAATAAACCCATAAACAGACATTCGTGATACAAGAAAGATATATCATATTTCATAAATCAGAGTATTCTTACAGAATGTATTATATGTTGACAACAAAAGTAAATGCCCTATGAACTTACAACTTTCCAAGCCAACACTTGGTTACAAAAGAGGGAGTACTAACTTCAATACATATTAAGCCCGTGGCTTGAATTTACATGTAATACAACAAGAGATAACCAAAAATAAACAAAAGAGTCTTCAACTCCCACAACCATCCAAGCTAGGACCTCGGAGGCGGCATACTACCTGAACCTGAAAATGATGTCCCATATAGGGTGAGCCAATGCCCAGTAGAGATATGCTAAACATAGTATGAGCAGTAACTAAAACATGGGCATTAGATAAATGTTTAATTCACATAAGTCAATTCATAACCCATTCCAATTACATGACAAATGTGTCCATGTTCCATCCCATTTTCCCTTTCTTAACCCTAGCTTAGAAACTGGCCATATACTTTAAATGAGATTATATCTCATAACAATAATGCTCCCAATTTAATTGAGATAACAATTCAACTTAAACGCTTCCATAATTCACAATAGATACACATATTTGCTGTATCAATATCACATTCAAACACTTCCAAACTTTACAATAGATACACGTATTTGCTGTATCAACAGCTCAATAGATACACACACTTGCTGTATCAACACTTCGATAGATACACATATTTGCTGTATTAATAGAGTCCATCCCCTATCTCCTCCCACATAACATTCGGTTTGGGAGTCCATCGCCTATCTCTTCCCAAACTGTGGAGTACATCCCCTTTCTCCTCCCATACAACACAATGTATATAAACACATATCATATACATAATCAATCATACACAAATTTGATGTATTATTCTAACCGTCATATTCAGTGACATGTTCACTTGATTAGTTTTAGTTTGCCTAATCATGATGCATTGTCTACAACAATCAACACTATCCTCCACCGATAGCCCAAAGCAGTTATTTCTAAACAGATAATAAATGCATCAACTGATAAATTTACCAATATTTTCAAGGGTGAGTGATTAATAAATCTAACTCCACCATTCCATCTCATATTGTGCCACTTCCACTAATTCCAACTCAATTTCATGTTTCCATAATTCCCAAATTAATTACATGAATTAATTTGCCATAACAATTAAGGGCTTTTCCCCTCATTTCTCAATATTGACCCAAAGGCCCCAAAATAACTCCAATAACTTCAATACTACCATTTTAAGACCCAAATTACACATTTATGAGTCAAAACCACAAAATCCCTCTTTTGAAAATAGCACATTTCAAACCCTAACTTTCCAAATCAACCTATCTATACAAATAACTCAATGTCTATGTTAAAACACATAAGAATAAGTAGGAATCCCTACCTCAAATTCGGAGCTCAAGAGAGAAGATGATGAAAACTCAAAGTGCTCCAAACACCAAACTTTTCGGATCAAAAAGAAGAGCAAAACCAACTCCACACTTTTTGTAAAGGAACCAAGGTAGAAGATTAATAGATCTAGATGATATTGAAGAGAGGTTGAAACCTAGAGAGAGAGGCTTTCAAATCTGGGTTTGGGAAAGTAAGAGAGAGAAAGAAAATCAAAAAGTGATCCAAAAAGGTGAAATCCTGAAGTGTTATAAAAGTCTCCCCGCTCGAGCATGGAAACCCCCACTCGAGCGTCAGACACAGACTCACGCTCGAGCGTCAAAAGCGCCGCTCGAGCGTCGATTGCACACCTGCAGAAGTTCTGCAGACATGGTCCCCGCTCGAGCGGAGGAACGAAAACAAAGGATCACGCTCGAGTGTTAAAACTCCCGTTCGAGCATCCGAAGACCTGCAGAGAAAAATACTTGGAGATGGAAATTCACGCTCGAGCGTCAAAACTCCCGCTCGAGCGGAGAAGCAAAATCAAAGGGCCCGCTTGAGCGTCAAAAGCCCCGCTCGAGCATGAAGGCCAAATTCTGTGCATTAACCTATGGTTTCAAAGCACAACCAACCTGTTTCCAACCTGCCCAACACAACCCAAGACTCAAATACAAAGAGTGAGGGAAGGAAATGACAATGAGACAACAACACAACCATGGAACCTAGTCCGGAATACAATATACAAAGGATGGGAAAACCGGGATCAAAAATATTCAATTACATGGCTCATTTACACATATGAAAGAAAAGGTTCATAATATTGCTTTAATTTATCGTGTTCATTACAAATGTATTAAAACCAATTTGAATGTTCAAGCCTTACATAAAAGTCCTAAAGACAAAACCTTATTAATCCAAAGTAGTAATAATGATACTAATATAAATATTTCTCAAATGATTAAATGGAAAAATATTACTCTCTCCGACCAATGGATTACAGTTAATGAAAATTACAAACATAATCAACGCCAATCTACTTGTCAAGATATTCAAGATATCCAACAATTTATTGATCGATCTGTTAGGATTAAATTTAATCGATCTCAATCTTCTCATCATAGTACTTCTAGTATACCTACTGATACTGAAACTGAAGACGAAATATTTAATACACCTTTGTTTAGAAAAAATAGTCATCAGTCAGTTCTAGGTCAACAACTTTGCCCTCTATACCTAATCAAGGTTTAGTAATCAATGAAGAAGATGTAGAAATACAAAATGATAAAATTGATTTAAGTTGGAATATACCACGTTTACCAATTAAAGAAATTTATAAAACTACTTTTATACACAATACATTTAATGTTAATCTTCATGTTAAAACTTTAGAACAAGTCTATGTTTTAGAAAAACCTAGGGAAACATGTCAATTATTTGATGCTAATACTATTAAACGGCAATTGAAAACTGGTCATAATTTTATTCATTTAGGGTTATTTCAAGTTGGAATCAAACCATTAACACAACAAGGTAAAAATACTTATTTTTTACTATGCTTAAGAGATGCTCGTTTTCTTGATTATAATGATAGCTTAATTGATATGATGGAAACTGGTCTTCACAAAGGACTCGTCTATTTTAATTGTTTTCCTGATTTCACTCTTAGTCTTAGAGACCCTCATATATTAGATGCTTTAACTCTAAATATTCAATTACATGGCTCATTTACACAAATGAAAGAAAAGGTTCATAATATTGCTTTAATTTATCGTGTTCATTACAAATGTATTAAAACCAATTTAAATGTTCAAGCCTTACATAAAAGTCCTAAAGACAAAACCTTATTAATCCAAACTAGTAATAATGATACTAATATAAATATTCCTCAAATGATTGAATGGAAAAATATTACTCTCCCCGACCAATGGATTACAATTAATGAAAATTACAAACATAATCAACGCCAATCTACTTGTCAAGATATTCAAGATATCTAACAATTTATTGATGGATCTGTTAGGATTAAATTTAATTGATCTCAATCTTCTCGTCATAATACTTCTAGTATACCTACTGATACTGATATTGAAACTGAAGACAAAATATTTAATACACATTTGTTTAGAAAAAATAGTCATCAGTCAGTTCTAGATCAACAACTTTACCCTCTATACCTAATCAAGGTTTAGTAATCAATAAAGAAGATGTAGAAATACAAAATGATAAAATTGATTTAAGTTGGAATATACCACGTTTACCAATTAAAGAAATTTATAAAATTAATTTTATACAAAATACATTTAATGTTAATCTTCATGTTAAAATTTTAGAACAAGTTTATGCTTTAGAAAAACCTAGAGACACATGTCAATTATTTGATGCTAATACTATTAAACAACATTTGAAAACTGGTCATAATTTTATTCATTTAGGGTTAATTCAAGTTGGAATCAAACCATTAACACAACAAGGTAAAAATATTTCTGTTTTACTATGCTTAAGAGTTGCTCGTTTTCTTGATTATAATGATAGCTTAATGGGTATGATGGAAACTGGTCTTTACAAAGGACCCGTCCATTTTAATTGTTTTCCTGATTTCACTCTTAGTCTTAGAGACCCTCATATACTAGATGCTTTAACTCTAAATATTTAATTACATGGCTCGTTTACACATATGAAAGAAAATGTTCATAATATTTTTTTAATTTATCGTGTTCATTACAAATGTATTAAAAACAATTTAAATGTTCAGGCCTTACATAAAAGTCCTAAAGACAAAACCTTATTAATCCAAAGTAGTAATAACGATACTAATATAAATATTCCTCAAATGATTGAATGGAAAAATATTACTATCCCTGACCAATTGATTACAGTTAATGAAAATTACAAACATAATCAACGCCAATCTACTTGTCATGATATCCAACAATTTATTGATGGATCTGTTAGGATTAAATTTAATCGATCTCAATCTTCTCATCATAGCACTTCTTGTATACCTATTGATACTGAAACTGAAGACGAAATATTTAATACCCCTTTGTTTTGAAAAAATAGTCAAATTCATATTGGTCAAACTTCCCATAGTAAAAATGAAAGGCATAGATAACTCCACCACTTCTCAAATTAGTAAACATGTTTATTCAATACACACACATTTACCTGAAGATGACATTGAATCTCAAGATTCTCCAACTCAAATTGATTTCGAAGTTATACCTCCAATCAATCCTCAATTAATGACTATTAGTAAACCTTTTGCTCCCGATCTTGATAAATTACACATTGAATTTAAATCTAAAATTAATAAAATCAAACGTCATGCTTATCGACTTAAATATAATTCTAATCAACGATCCGTAATCACTCGAAAATGATACAAATTTATGATTGAACATAATATTGAAATTCCTTTCTTTGAATATTTAGACGACCATTACAAAGAAGTTAAAACAATCACAAAACATAAATGGAAAACTTCTCCTACTACTACTATTAGTTCTAGCCATCCTCATTTATCTACCATAATTATTGATCATCACGGCTCCGAAGTCCCAGCCTCTCCTTTTAAGTTACCTGGTACTGACCCTGAAATCAAAAAGTTATTGAACAAAATAATTATATTAATCAATGTTTAAAAATAATTGGTAAACAATTAGACAAAATAGAAACCAATTTCGATGATTATTCGGCTAACAATACATCTACTAAACAATCTTTAGACCAACCATTGCTTAATTTACCTAGTAACCGTTCTAAATGTCATAGTTTAGTCACCCAAGATAATTCTACTGTCAAAGCCATTGAACAATTATTTACTAAATTAACTACCTCTAAAAAAGCTTCTCCATCTACTGAGAAAGGTCTTACTGTATTAAACCAACATCCTACTCTCGAATCTGTTTCTACTCATTCAGACCCTGACACAGCTGATAATGAAATTAATCATTTAGCTCAACAATTTCAATCAACTACTCTGAATAAACTTCATTATCCTAAACCTAATCCAACAACGCTCACAAAAAATTGGTATTCACGACCTACTTCCCCTGATCTCCAATATGAAGAAAATAATCTTAGTAATCAATTTTCTGTATCTGCTAAAAAATTATATGAATGGAATATTGATGGTCTCAGTGAAGATCAAATACTTTAAAAATTAAATCATTTATCTATGGTTGTAAATAGTTATCTTAGCAACTACCCTGATTATATTCAACCTGAAATTGTTTCCTTAATTACTTCTAGCTTTACTGATATGCTCAAATCTTGGTGGGAAAAATATCTTAATGAAGATCAACGCGAATCAATTTTACATGCTAATCAAAAAGATGAAAATGATTTACCTATATTTGATGAAACTATTGGCTATTATAAACCCGATGGTATTAATACATTAATCTATACCATAGTCAGACATTTCATAGGTACCCCTACTAATATATATTCTCGCATACATGATCAACTTAGTAACCTTACTTGTCCAACATTAAGCGATTTTAGATGGTATAAAGATGTATTTACCTCTAGAGTTATGTTAAGAGAAGATTGTACTAAATCCTTTTGGAAAGAAAAATTTATTAATGGTTTACCTAGTCTTTTTGCTCACAAAATTAGAGATGTCCTTAGTCAACCTACTGGTGTTATTGAATATGATAATTTAACTTATGGTGATATCATTAGTACTATTCAAAAAGAAGGATTAAGAATGCGTATTGATCTTAAACTTAGTCAAAAAGCTGTTAAAGATAAACATAAGGCTAAATATGAATTAGGTAACTTCTGCGAACAATATGGTTTACCTTCTGTAGCACCCTCTCGTCAGAAAAAACATAAATACACTAAACATAAGTCATCCTACAAATATTCTAATAAATATAAAAAGAATTATACACCTTCTAAATCCACTGATAAATTCTATACTAAACCAAAAAAGAAATATTCTAAGAAATCACATCTAAAATCTAAATCTAATAACGATGTTACCTGCTATAATTGTGGTAAAAAAAGGTCATTATTCTAATAAATGTAAAGAAAAACAAAAATTAAAAGATAAAGTTAATCAACTTCAAATTAATGATGAATCCAAACACCAATTATTTGAAATCTTCCAATTAAGCCAATCTGATCATAATTCTTCTTCTGATAATCCTCATACCTCATCTGATTACCATTCACCTAGTGATGATTATGCTAATAACATTGAATTAGGATGTAATGATATTTGTTGCAAACCCGTTAAACAAATCACTGTCCTTGCTAAACAAAATCAAGAAGAAACTGCCCTTATTGAATTAATTGGTCGATTAGATGATCCCCAGTTAGAACAAAAGTATACTGACAAATTAAAATCTTTACTTACTAACAGTGATCATAAACCAAAGCATGATAAACCCATTATTAGTTTATCTAAAACTTTAGAAGATTTAAAAATAAACAAAAAGAAATTACTCTTCAAGATTTACAACATAAAATCAATCAGATTAAACAAACTATTAAAGATTTACAAAATAAAGATACAGCTTTAGAAGATGAAATTCTTATATTAAAACTTAATAAAAGTCTAGAGAATTTCCAAGAAAACAATGCTGAATCTCCTAATGAATCTAAACATGAATCTAAACATACTAATCCTTATAATCTTTTATTTGATAATCGATCACATCAATCTCATAATCATGAAGATAAAAGATTAAATCTGATCAATAAAATTCATATTCAAAAATGGTATTCAAAAGTTAAACTCGTTATTGATGATTTTGAATTAAATATTATTGCTCTCATAGGTATTGGTGCTGATCTTAATTGTATTCAAGAAGGTTTACTTCCTACAAAATATTATGAAAAAACAATTGAAAAATTAACTTCTGCTAATGGTAGTAAAATGCGTATTAAATATAAATTACGTAAAGTCCATATATGTCAACATAACGTCTGTTTCAAAACCTCATTTGTTTTAGTTAGAAATAAGACTGATAAAATTATTTTAGGCACACCATTTATATTCTTATTATATCCATTTACTACATCTAGTGAAGGAATAACAACTCAAGCTTTTGGTCAAACAGTTACTTTTAAATTCTTATCACCACCTGAAGTATTGGAATTAAATCAATTAAAAGACTATTCTATTTCTCAATCTATTAATCAATTAACTTGTCAGTTACGTTTTCTCACAGAAGAAGTCAATTATAAACGCATTGAATAACAATTAACTGATCTTGTTGTTATATCTCAAATTGAAGAATTTAAATTAAAATTAGAAACAACTATTTGTTCTACTTTACCAACTACCTTTTGGCATAGGAAAAAACATGTAGTCACTTTACCATACATTAAGAATTTTAATGAAAGACAAATTCCTACTAAATCTCGACCTATTCAAATGAATCATGAATTAGTTGAAATGTGTAAAAAAGAAATCAATGAACTATTAAAAAATCGAATTATTAGTCCTAGTAAATCACCATGGTCTTGTTTTTCTTTTTATGTTAATAAAAATGTTGAATTAGAACGAGGTGTTTCTCGCTTAGTCATCAATTATAAACCATTAAATAAAGTGTTAGAATGGATTCGCTATCGTATTCCTAATAAAAAAGACTTAATCAAAAGACTTAGTCAAGCTGTTATTTTTAGTAAATTTGATTTAAAAAGTGATTTTGGAAAATACAAATTCATCATAAAGATAGATATAAAACTGCTTTTACTACACCATTTGGTCACTATGAATGGAATGTCATGCCTTTTGGATTAAAAAATGTACCTAGTAAATTTCAAAATATAATGAATGATATTTTCAATCTATTTAGTCATTTTTCCATAGTTTATATAGATGATATTCTCATTTTTTCAAAATCAATTAGTGAACATTGGAAACATCTTACCGCTTTCTTTTATACTATTAACAGTCATGGTCTAGTTATATCTGCTCCTAAGATTAAATTGTTCCAAACTAAAGTCCGATTTTTAGGATATGATATTCACCATAATACAATTCTACCAATTAGTCGCTCTATTGAATTTGCTTCTAAATTTCTTGATGAAATCTTAGATAAAACCCAGTTACAACGTTTTTTAGGATCACTGAATTATATTGCTGAATTTTACAAAGACCTTAGGAAAACTTGTCAACCTCTGTCTGATCGGTTAAAAGACAATCCTCCTCCTTGGTCTTCTACTCATATTGCTGTTGTAGACGCGTCCCAGGGGCCTCATTGCTACAGTTCGGACTCAAATGCCACGGTTTTTAATCTGATCTCACAATGTGCGATGTGAGATTGATAAATCACCAAAGATTCCAAAACCGGCAAATCGTTTTGAAAAACTGATTTTTAAGAAAGAAGTGCCAAACATGGACTGTTTTGCCAGATACAGAGTTGCCACCTAAATATTTTATTTTTGGGAAAATTTACGAAACCCTGACTCGTGCCTAAGGCCACGTGTCCATCATCACCAAAGTTGCCTCGGCTCGAAACTTGGGTACGATTGGGAAAGGTCATCTATGAGCACCCCCGCTCGCCCGATCAAAGATCGGTCTGTACTAAGCATGATATTTTATTTTTGAAAACACATGCATTCTTATTCCGATTAATTAGCTAGAATTACTATGTGATGCGCACAACACACAAGTATAGACTAGATCGCCTGATTTGGAATAAAGCATTGCATATCCGTTTGTTTGGAAATGGTTTGAAGTTTGCTACTCGCAAGTAAGCTAAAACACGGATTTCAATGAATTGTTCCAATTCAAGTAATCCAACCTTCACCCACAGGCATTCAGGCAATTATATCACATAAGCAATTAATCTCATGGTAAGCATGCTATAGCGATCCCGGTTGTCCCTTTACTGTTCTATTGTATTCCGGACTCGGTTCCGTGAAGTTGGTAGTTGTATCTATCTTGTTGTCATCCTTAAATTCCGTTTGTTTGAGTTATAGGATGTGTTGGGCTTGTTTCGAACAGGTGGGTTGAACCTTGGTCTGAAATCTTGTTGCCGGGTTTTTGGTCGTTCCGCTCGAGCGGGTCCTTTTGCGCTCAAGCAGATATTGCACACTCCCAGTTTTTCGTCTCCCTGCAAAAATTCTGCAGGTGTGATTTTTACGCTCGAGCGGGTTTCTTTACGCTCGAGCGGGTTTCTTTACGCTCGAGCGGTGGCGCTCGAGCGGGTACTTTGGCACTCGAGCGGGTGGTACCTTTGGGTGTAAGTTCTGGGAGCAGGAAATCTACGCTCGAGCGGACTGGTTTTCGTGCTCGAGCGGGTTTACTTTATTCTTGTGTCTTGGAGCTCGAGCGGGTCCTTTTGCGCTCAAGCGGGCCTAGTTTTTGTTCTTGACGCTCGAGCGTTGTGTTTTCCACTCGAGCGGGAATGTCGTATATCAGTTGGCTGTGAGGCGGTTTTAAATCACTTTTTCTCATCCTTTCTCTCTCTTACTTTTCCGAAAAGGCCATTTGAGAGCCTCTCTCTCTAAAACCTTGCCTTCTCTCTAGATATTGATCTAGCTAGGGTGTTTTCCTCACCTTTGGCCTTTACAAAAAAGTTGTTGATCGTCGAGGGCTATCTTTTGATCCGAGGAACTCGTGGTTTGGAGCATTTTCGTTTTCACCATCTTCTTCTTTGGGTCTCATCTTTTGAGGTAGGGATTCCTACTCACTCTTATGGTCTTTAACCTAGATTTTTAGTTGTTTTGATAAAGTGTTGAATTTGGGAAATTTTGGGACTTAGGTTGTTGATATTTAGACCATTGGGTCAATATTGAGAAATGGGGTAGAAAACCCTAATTTGGTTGAATAAATTAATTGGTATAATTAATTTGGGAAAATGTGTGGACTTATGGAATTGAGTTGGAAATAATGAAATTGGCTCATTATGTTGTGAAATGATAGAGTTGGATTTGTAAATCACTCGCTTTTGAAAACATTGATATTTTATCTGTTGGAGCTTTTATTATCTGTTTAGAAATAATTGCTTGGGCTACCGGTGGATGGTAGTTTTGATTGTTGTAGACAATGCATGATGATTAGGCAAACTAAAACTAATCAATTGGATATGTCATAGCGTATGACGGTTGACAGAATACATTGACGTTATGTATTGATTGATTGTGTATATGACCTTTGTGTATATATGCATTGTGTGTGTGGGAGGAGATAGAGGATGTACTCCACGGTTTAGGGGAAGATAGGGGATGGACCTCTAAACCGGATGTTGTTTGGGAGGAGATAGGGGATGGACTCCACTGATACAGCTCATATGCTTGTCAGATAATGTGTTGATACAGCTCATATGCTTGTCATTGGAAGTGTTGATACATCTCATATGCTTATCATTGGAAGTGTTGATATAGCTAATATGCATATCTGTTGAAATGTAGGTACAACTTGTATGCTTACCTGTCGAAATGTTGATACAACTTGTATGTTTATCTATTGTGATAATGGGAAATGTTTAATATGAGTCACTGTCTCATATAAGTAGTTGGCCAGGTTCTGAGCCATTGATGTAAATTGCGAAATTGATAAGAAATGGAAACTGAAACGAAACATGAACGTAGTGGTCATGAGAAGGAAATGGGTTATGAATTGGTTTATGAAAATTGAACATTTATCAATTGCTAATGTCTTAGTTTTTGCTCATACTGTGTTTAGCATATCTCTACTGGGCATTGGCTCACCCTTTATGGGACATTATTTTTAGGTACAGGTAGTATGCCACCTCCAAGGACATAGCTTGGATGTTGATGAGAGTTGAAGGCTCTTCTTTTATTTATTTTGATGTATTACATGTAAATTCAAGCCAAGGGCTTAATATGTATTGAGTTAGTACTCTTCTTTTTTGTAACCAAGTGTTAACTTGGAAAGCTGTAAGCCCTTAGGGCATTTGCTTTTATTGTTAACATGTAATACAGTTGTAGAATTACTCTGATAAATAGAAATGGTTAGCTTATTTTATATCAATGCATGTCTAATGAGATGGGTTTTATCTATTATTTTGAGGGCGTTACATATGCTGTCATGTTAACATTTGCACACATGCAAGATGCTAAAGTATAAACACTCAAAGTGTACTCCGAGCTAAAGCAAAGAACTAGTTAGAAATCATGCATGATCCTAGTTCATGTTAAGATAGCTAATGCAACATAGGCAAAATGCAACTAGAATAGGCTCGGCTAACCTAAGACGGCATATGAGATGCGACAATTCAATACATGTATTCAACTTGGAATTGAAGTACAATGCGGTTAGTATGATGCGTCGAGCTCGGTGCATGCAATACGAATGAATGATGCAAACATGCATAGCATAAGGATGCGAATTGAAATATGCTCTAAAACTAACCATCAAAAGTAGGTAAGTAAAAGGGAGAAAGACGTGAGGTTGGAAGACATTCACACACTTACGCACACTTATTACACAATTGCGCCCTCTCGACGGAGGGACCGAAAAAATAATACAAATCAACTAATTAATTAACCCAACAAGCTAATTAATTATTACACAACACTTAACTAATTAAAAAAATTAATTAAGCTATGAAAAATAGTAAAGCAACCTTGGGAAGAGGGGTGAATGCATGCTAGGTCGGCTTCGCTCGGAAATCCGTTGCCATGCCACATATTGCCTCTGTTTGCACTGTTTTACACCTCTGAAAACTGCACAAGTCTCCAGAACACTTCTGAACCACTTCATAGACATGCTAAGAGGTCATCGACCAAGTGGTAAGGCCATCGGCCAATGGAAAGGTGCCATCGACCAATTATGAAGCTATCGGCCAACCATGGTTAGCTGATCGGCACTGCATATAGCCGATCGGCCATCTTTTCCTACAGAATGCTGTTTTGCTGCAGTAGAGGACAAACAGCGCTTGGCAATACATTTACAAGGCAATGTTTGCACGACCACCCTCCTTATCATATTTGAGACTCAAAGGAGTGTAGTCCTCGACCCTCGGGCCACCAATCACGCATTTCAATGCATGATGGCCAAAGGAGCCAAGTGTGCAATTTGATGTCAAATGAAATGCACAAAACGCATAAGGGAACCCAACCTCTATCATGCTTGATCAAGAGGCAAGGAATGCACACATAATGCAATGAAACCTAAGCATGCAACCAAGTATGCAAGCAACTCAAGCATGATACAAATCTAATGCAACATGAGCATGCAAGCATACATTATGCAATAGGCATACAACCTAAATATGCAAACATGCATAGCATGCAACAACATGCAAAATGAAACAAGAATGCAACAACATGGTAAAATGGACTTAAACTAAAGATGGATAGGCCTCAGCCATGCCCAAAATCATTGGCCAAGAATGCCAAAATGATGGTAAGAAGAGCATGAAAATGCAAGACAAACATGTATGCCAATTGGCTCAAAGACTAAGGCATAAAGATGCAACTCTTAAGCATGAGAAAGAAGTGACAAGCATGCTATTGTGGCAATGAGGTAAGCTCTGAAATCATGCAAGGAGTGGTGCCAAACCACACAAACAAGCCAAGTAAAGCATGCAAGAAAGCTTAAAGCTTGAAGCTAGCCAAAGGACTCAAATTATGGCTATGCAAAACATGAAGCAAATGGCAAGTATAATCCAAAACAGTCCTAGATCATCTCAAGATGAGCCTAAAACATGCAAGGACCAAAGCCAAAATAAGCTAGAATGAAGGGCTAAAAGCATGGGGCATGCATGGTTACAAAAGGGGTGTTACACTACACCTATCAAAACCAAACATGGCACGACTTAAGCCAATAAAAACAGAGTTATGGCATGGAAAAACAAGACCAAAAACCTACTTAGATGGCATTCAAATGACCTAAGCATGGAAGCATACACAATGATCCATTCAAGAGGCATAAAACATCAACTCTTTAAAACATTAAAGGAGTGATAAGTGCAAGTATATGAGCATACTATATGGACTGAAATAACATAGCAAGTGATGCCAAATCACTGAAATGGCCCAAGTAAAGCATGCTAATGACTTGGACACTCAAAGCTAACAAGCTAGATTGCATGGTAGCTATACAAAGCATGGCAGCTATACAAAGCATGGCATACATGATCAAAATAACTCAAATCAGAGCTTTAGCATGGTAAAACAAGGCTAAAAGCTTCATGGAGTCGAGGCAAAATATGCAAGAATGATAGTCTAATCATAAGATGCATGTTAAGGCAAATGAGAGGATTGTAAGACAAGTACATGAAACATGTAAGAGCCAACTAAACCAACTCAAAATAGAGGTATAGCATGACAAAATAACACCAAATACTTGCTGAAATGGAGCTAAAACATGCTAAGCAAACATGCTACCAATATAAGCCATTTATACTAGCATACAAGACAACAAGGAGAGGGGATGACCCTCTCCTATTTAGGACTCCAAAACCACATTTCCACCATTGAAAATACTCTGGATTTTAGTGGTAGAAAGGTCATGCAAAGCTAAGAACAAGGGCCAAAAGGGATGGCCTAAAACAAGGCCAAACAAGGCCTAGGAGGGAGTAAACAACCCCAAACCAAAAAGAGACCTTAAACAAAGATCAAGAGCATGTAAAAATAGAACTTTTATCAGTTTATAGTCAAGCTTAAAACAATAAGCAAGAAGGGCTGAAAGCTTAAGCAAGAAAGGGGTATTAAAAGCAAGAATGCTCACCCTTGAAGAACACCTTCAAGAACAAAGCTCCAGCAACTTTCTCTGAGCTTAAACCACTCCAAGAACTCTAACACCAACTCCCTAGCACCTCAGCAACCAGGGATGGTGTCCTAGCGTGTGTTTGTGTACAATAGTAAGACAATACTACATTTTAGAGCACAAAATACACACACAAATCAAAAGAGAGGGAGATATAGAGATAAATAGATACAACTTCTCTAACCCTAATTTTCAGAACCTCTGAGAAGGGAGGAGGAGCTCCCTTCTTATAGAATTCCAATTCTAAGGCTTCTTGGAGAAGCTTAGAACAAGGTGCAAATCCCTCCATACACGGGTATGGAGGGGGTGAATTGTGGATGCCAGCTATGAAAGCTAGCATAAAATATCTACATAAAGCAGATGAACAGGGTTCAGCCACAAAATATGGTCGACCGACCAACATAGGGGCTGACCGACCGACCAAATATAGTGCCGATCGACCAACACCTTTGGCCGATGGCAGGAAAAAAGGGCTGATGGTTTCATGCCTTGGCCAATGGGTTGAGGAAATGGCCAACAAGCCACCCTCTTCCCTCAAAAGCAAAAACACAAGTGCTTGGTCCATAACCAAGCACAAAACAGTCAAGTTGAGAGATCTTGAGGCAAGGCGCACGGCTGAGACCTTCGGGAACTCAAAACGAACATGAACATGGATGATCATTGAGTGTTCAAATGATGACATCCAAGTCTTGAGGACAGTCAAAAATGGGGTGTCTACAACTGTTGTTAAACAAGTCAACAAATATGTCAAGTCTCTTCCTTGTCTTGGTATTCTTACTGAAAATTCATTCAAAATTATTCAAACTGATGCCTCTGATATTGGTTATGGTGGCATCCTTCTCTAGAAAATTACTTCTCAGTCATCTGAACAAACTGTTCGTTATCATTCTGGTGTCTGGAATAAAGCACAAAAGAATTATAGTACTATTAAACAAGAAATTTTATCTACTGTTTTATGTATTAGTAAATTTTAAGATGATATTTTAAATCAAAAATTTGTACTTCGTGTTATTGTAAATCTGCTAAGTATGTTTTAGAAAAAGATGTTCAAAATCTTGCTAGTAAGCAAATTTTTGCCCTATGGCAATCTATATTAAGTATTTTTTATTTTGACACTGAATATATTCCTGGTTGTCAAAATTTTATTCCTGATTTTCTTACCAGAGAATTTTTACAGGGTGGATAATAATGCCTATTCCCTCTATTTCATCCCATAAACAGAAAATTAAACACTACAAATCCCTAATTAAGCATACTGCTCGTCGCCTTGCCTTTCTCAAATCAACCCATTTACCTACTAAAAGAGCCCAGTACATACAATTTCATCAGATTAAAGCTCAGAAACAACAACTTGCTTATTATATTAACTGTTTGCATGAACATACTGATCAAATAGATATCCTCAATGGATGCTAATTTATCTCCTCTATTTCACAGATGTTTCGTCCACGGCCTCCTTCCAAAGCCTTGGTACCATCTAGTCAACCGTTTGTTCCTCCTCCATTGGAGTTAGTCACCAAATTCTTGGTAACATTCCTAAACCTAGTTATACATCTGCTTTGGTTACTGATCCTTTTGCTTCATCTAGTCAAGCAGTTACTCCATACCCTCCTAATCCTATTAAATCAGCCCGATCTGATTATGTTAAATCCACCACTACTAATCTCTTTGTCAAAGAACCTAGTCACCCAAAGAGTCATACTATTCATGATCTGGTTAAATCTTATTTCCCTCCTGGATGGCATTTTATTCCTCTCCATTCAGAAAAAATAATTACTTTCTATAAAGACATCCTGTTCAACCATCAGTTAATTGTGATTAAACCCATTTATGATCGCACTTACACAAGTAAAATTGTGTACCATTCACTCTATATTCACAACTTTGTTTCTCTGGTTGATTGGGGTTCTCCTTATCAACTACGAGATTTTCCTGGTCATTCAATTCAATACAGTTACTATGATTACTAAGATTTGATAAGGAGAACCAAGTATCAATGTAACCATAGTAACTGTATTGAATTGAATGACCAGGCAGATCTCGTAGTTGATAAGGAGAACCACAATCAACCAGAGAAACAAAGTTGTGAATATAGTATATGAGGGTCTCTAAGACTAAGAGTGAAATCAGGAAAATAATTAAAATGGACGGGTCCTTTGTGAAGACTAGTTTCCATCATACCCATTAAGCTATCATTATAATCAAGAAACCGAGCATCTCTTAAGCATAGTAAAACAGAAGTATTTTTACCTTGTTGTGTTAATGGTTTGATTCCAACTTAAATTAACCCTAAATGAATAAAATTATGACCAGTTTTCAAATGTCATTTAATAGTATTAGCATCATATAATTGACATGTTTCTCTAGGTTTTTCTAAAGCATAGACTTGTTCTAAAGTTTTAACATGAAGATTAACATTAAATGTATTTTGTATAAAAGTAGTTTTATAAATTTCTTTAATTGGTAAACGTGGTATATTCCAACTTAAATCAATTTTATCATTTTGTATTTCTACATCTTCTTCATTGATTACTAGACCTTGATTAGGTATAGAGGGCAAAGTTGTTGACCTAGAATTGACTGAAGAATTACTTATAAATAATCGACTCATTTTGTCTTGAAATAGTTTACAGTGAGCTCAATACATTGTCTAATTTTATCATGTTTTCACATACGATGTTTTCACACATATCCAGTTCGGAGAACCCCGAAAAGCCAACACTACCTAACCAAAGGACTTACCTAAGACTTGGGATGAAGGATGGGTGGCTAATAGCAACGTGGAAAGACACGGATATAAATTGGACAGATTAAGACGGTAAACTGTAAACAATTTTAACAATAGCAAAATGAGTAGACACGAAAATAATGATTCCATGAGTAACAGGATACAACATAACTCGACTCTAATACCATAATAATTATTAATAATAATGGCTTAATTATTATTATTATTTTTTATTAAAAAAATACTAAAAACCTCTAGAAAAAAAGAAAAGAAAAGAAAAAGTAAAAACCCTAGCCAGAAAAGAAAGAGAGAGAGAGAGATTTGATCGGCGACATGGCGATCACGACGTGGGGGACGACGACAAAAGTACAACGGCAACGTGGCGATCGCGATCTGCCATGAACAACATCGGAGAGACAGAGAATTATCGTGATCGCGAAGAGAGAGAAAGAAAGATCTGTTGTGATCTGCCAGAAATCGCCGCGAACCCGAGATCGATGACGAAAAACCCTAGGTACGACGCTATGGATGTAGCAGAGAGAGAAAGAGAGAGAGACAGAGATCTCTGTTTCATCATTGGAGCGAGGGAGACATCATCGGAAATCGCCAGACATCACCGAAAATCACCAGACAGCTTCATCAAAGAGACAAAAATGAGAGTTTTTTGATTTATATACATGGTACACTTGTAATTACTTGAAATTGTGATGGGCATTTAAGTCATTTTGCCCCTCCATGATCAGCTGCGCGCATAAGCTAAATTGATAAGCACCCTTGGAGTAACTTTGAGATTTAAGCCGAAAATGACTTAAATTAAGCTATAATTTATGCCTTATAAGTTGTACCAAACACACCAACATAGCTTAATTTAAGCCAAAAGTTTATTTAAGTTGGAAAAAAGTTTTACCAAACATGCACATTATAGGGTAAAATGACTTTAGAAACCGCTTTTGAGAACACGGCTTTACCAATGCTATTTTTAGTGAATAAAAAATTTAAAAAAAAGAAAAATATTACGTATCATGAAAAAAAATCATGAAATGATCATGAAAGATTCTCTACTATTATATTACGCATACAAGAAAACACCACACACTAATTAAGAGATAGAATATCTTCATGAAGCTTTTCATGATATTTTTTTCATGATTCCTAGTATTATTCTTTAAAAAATAGCTCAATGAAAATGACTTTTGAAAAGCCGTTTTTACTTAAGGTATAATTAAATTTGAGTTAATTAAAAACGATTTTACTAAAGGTTTTAGTAAAAAAAAAATTTGACATTTATATTTTCAGCATAAATATTGGTTGCCAATATTAATTTTAAAAAAATAAAACGGTGCTTGGAAAACCGTTTTATAAAACATTTTTATAAAACCCGTTTTATAATACGGTTTTTGTAAAACCATTTTCAATTTAATTTTTTTTTTTCTGTTTTGTTTTGGCTTAAAACTCAACCGGTCTAACAATAGTCCGAAACACACACACACACTCTGCATTCGAAATTGTCAAATAGCACCGCAAAGGAGGCCAATAAGAGAGACACGCGAAGAGCACCGCAGAGGAGGCGAAAAAGACGAAGACCACAGCGAGAGCTGTACGAAGAACGGGCAACGTGACACCACCGCCAAAAGGAGGAAGACCTTCAGCAAACATCCACATTAAGGTTTGTATTGCATAAATGATGATTTTCATTTCAGATTTCAGAGTTTCAATTTGTAAATTAGGGATTGCTGAAACTAGGGTTTTGAAAAGGTACAAATGTTGTAATTTATAAATTAGGGATTGCTGAATCTAGGTTGTTCAATGTAGAACAAAATGTTCTGACCGCAAAATTTCACAAATTATTTGGTCATCTGCTGTATTTTATTTTAAATGGTTGTAATTATCTTATTGTATGTCAAAATAAAATTTTTCCATTTTGATTATATAAACTTTTGTGAAAGATGTTCAGGTTTTTTGATTGCAAAAAAAATTTACAATATTTTTTTATTTCAAATGCGGCCATTATTTAAAATGTACAGGTTATGTATTTAAAATGTATAGGTTTTATATTTGGAAATATTTTGTATTTTATTTGAAATGTGGGCAGTATTTGGTTTTATTTGCAAATGATTTTATTTCCATTTTCATTCAAAGTAGTAGTCCAAAAATAGATGTCTTCGTATTGTATGTTTCATCTATAAATTGATTCATCTGACCAATATGTTCTGTTTTTTTTGACGCGTCACGTATTTTTGCATTTTACAAGGGAATTGTAAAACAAATTTGTAAGCATTTATTATTTAGAGTTTGCATAAGTATAGGTTTGAATATATAGAGTCTGTATAGTGTCAGAAATCTATCATGTGTATGTATAGGGTTCAATATGTATGTTGACGATTAGATAGACTTTTATAATTTCGGCTTTCTATCAAGCATTATAATCAAATGTCATATAGTAACAGTTCAATCACAAAAATCAGATTCCCAAATGTGCTTACATTATTCATTTGAAAAAATTGACAATGTTTGTATGCACAGTTTACGTATGGAAGTTGTTAACATTATGTTCTGTTGAGGGGGAAAGATTTTGCAAAATCGCGAGGAAGGTGTGTCGTACAACACTGAAGCGCAAGGGTTGTACAATGTACATAGGGGGATAACATTGGCCGAGTTGGAGGCTATGATGGTGCCCAAGGTCAGTACATACGGGGAAATAAAGCTAGTAAAGTTTAAATGTAGACTCCTATGTCGGGGGAAGTATAGGTTGTTGCCAATCAACGATAATGAGACATTAACTAATGTCTTAGATCTCCCATAGAAATATGGTCCTGAATTTTATTTGGAAATCTATGTGGAGAAGGAGAGCAATGTTGGTGGCACACACATGCCAACTCCGGTGGGAGGGACATTCACTCAAATGTTGACACAATCGTAATCCCCCGACAATACACTTATATAGTCTGCACACATGTACCCTCAAGATTACCCTTCATTCAATTATTCTTAGAGTTACACTCAATTCAATGCATTAGAGCGTGTTCATGGTTGTTACAGTGCCGGAGCAGGTCCAACTGCTCCGACAATGTCTAATTCGCTGGTTCGTACAACCCCATCTACCCACTGGACTAAAGAATGTCCAACAGTTTTTAATGGTGAACATACAACGGAGACAACAACCCAATTGTATGCAACCTCTGATGATACTGTGCCATTTTATGACGAGCCTAATGTAAGTGATGAAGATTTCGTGGAAGATTTTGATGGTGCAAAGGAAGGTGAAGATAATGAATCCGGTTATGACGGAGTTGGAGGGCATGATGAAATGCAGGACGTACAGCCAATTATCTCTTTCTATAATAATGTGCATTTCGACAATGATGGTTCCAACACTAGCCGCGATGTTGTCGAACGCTAGCCATTATGGGACTCCGAAACTGCTGATTTGGAGAAAGAAATGATCGTTAGTGATAAGAAAAGCTTAGTGCACACTGTTCAATTGTATAACCTGAAGCACAATCGAGAATGCAAGGTTATAGAATCCAAAGGAAATAGTTGGGTGTCCAAGTGCAAGCATGGTTGTAACTGGAGGGTTCGAGCAACGAAGTTGAAAGATAAAGATTTCTTTCAAATCAGAATGTTTGAAGCGCCACATCAGTGTGTGTACCCAAGAATGAATAGGGACAATTGCAACCTCAAGTCCGATCTCATTGCTCATTTCATCAAGGGACAGATTACGGTAAGTAACATATATAATTTGTTAAGGATTTAAGTATGCATTTACTATATTGAAATGCAATATATATTTGTAATATCACTAGAATTGCCTCTTGCTACCATAATTGAGGTCGTGAAGGAGAAGTTTCAGTTCACGATATCATATAAGAAAGCGTGGCTTGCTAGGACGAAAGCTATTGCAATGGTGTTTGGGGACTGGGATGAGTCGTACCAAAGGTTTCCTAGATATATGGCTGCATTGCAGGCATTCAATCCAGGCATAGTTGTCATGTTGGACATGATCCCTAAATTGTAATCTACCTCAATCGGTACTGAAATGTACATAAACTATGTGTTCTGGGCATTTAAACCAATAATAGAAGGCTTCAAGTACTGTCGTCCAGTGATATGCATTGACAGCACATACTTGTACGGGAAATACGAAGGCAAGATTGTTGCGGCCATTACAGTGACTGTTGCAGACAAGATTATACCTCTTACCTTTGCTGTTGTTGACAAGGAGATGATCAAGAGTTGGGGTTGGTTCATTAATCTCCTTCAGCGACATGTGTGCCGTGACCGAGAGGGGGTGACATTGATATCCGATCGACACACGGCTTTGCTTGTTGTCATGTCCAAAATTTGTGACAATCCAACAGTGCATCCAAGAGGTTACCATAGGTATTTCTTGCGAGACGTATGTAGCAATTCCAATGAAAGTTTTGGCAATACAGTAGCCAAGGATCTTGTGTGGAGACCTGGTTCTGCATGGCAAGTGCAGAAGTTTAACAAGATTATGGAGGATATCTACAAGCTAGAGAAGAATGCTGAACGGTGGTTTAGTTGGATGAACCCTATTCATTGGACATTGTGCTATAATGGTTGTTGTTGTTAGGGCATATTGACGACAAACCATATAGAGGGCTTCAATGGTGTACTCAAAGGTGCACGTAGTGTCCCGATTACAGCATCCGTTGAGATAACTTTTTATCGGCATGTCAAATATTTTGACGAGAGCAGGAACATTGCTGAAAATGCGAGTAATCGGGGTCACTTGTACATGACTAACATTCAAAGATGGATTGACGAGCACCAAGCTAAAGCGAATGTCTATATGTTGGTACCGATTAATAGGTAAATTTCATTAGATGCACGACATTCACAACACATTATCATTTCGCACTCATCGGTCATTCATGTTAGTCTATATTTGAACATACCCTTAATATTAATCCACGTACATACATTTTATCTGCAGGGGAACAGGGGAATATGAGGTAAGGATAGCACCGCATAGGATGGTGGGTGGTGCTCGTCAAATAGTCAGTCTTTGACCAGCGCGCTGTTCATATGAGAAGTACACATTATTTCACTTGCCATGTGTCCCACATGCTTGCTGTGACAGCAGACTTGGGTGATGACCCTTTTTCTTTCGTCGCAGCGGAGTATAGGTTGGAAGTCCACAAGCGTATATTCACGTAGAAGTTTAGGTGTATGCCGCATGAGCAATATTGGCGTAACGATGATTACCCAACTTTGCTTGCTATCCCATACCGACAATGTGAGGTTAAAACGGGTCGTCCTCAACATAGCCGCATCCATAACGAAATGGATACCTCCAGACAAAGGGAAATGCACCATTGCAGTTTGTGTTTGCAGAGAGGGCATGATAAGAGAAAATGTCCAGCGAGAATCTGATCGATTCGACAGTAGTTTTTTGTCTAGTTTACATATTAGTGCCACACAACTTGTTTCATTTTTTGAATTGCAGTTTGTATTATTCAATGAAGCAGTATTTAGTAATTTGATAATGTATTTACCACTTGAATTAGAAAATGTCGATTAATGATGACATTGATTTGACCAAATATGGCAAATCTCTTCAAATGGAATTTTTAATTAATTTTTTTTCAATTATCCTTTACTGCTTAGTTTTTCAGAAATGTTCGTGTATTGCATTGTTAACACTTTGGTGCATTGATGGTCCATTGTGTCCTGACCTCCATGGACACCTGTTTATCTGTCCTTCTGTCCTTACTTGGTGTGATATTACAAGAATGCAAATATTGTGAATTGAATTAATAATCACCAATATAAATGTATGTCATACTCAATGGTTTGCCACATTTTGTTAGGTTCTAAATTGTTGTTCTATTTTGAAATAATGAATTACGGGAGGAAGCCCATGTTATCAAGTCAATCGTTGCTCTGAAATTTATTACATATTGGTAAATGCTTAGTTCTTGTAAAAAGTTAAGTATTGTATTTCAAATCTGTTTCAAACCCTCTTCAGACCTTGGTACTTCTTTCATGTGATCCTTATTTGCTGTAAGAAGTCCTTGTCGGCATGTGGGGTGATCACACATTAACCTGACTTGATGGTTCATGTGATATTCAATGAATCAATATTCAGTAATATTAAATAACTAACGTATGCCCATGCCTAAAGGTACGGTGTAAATAATATTAGGATTAGAATATAATTGTAATCCCAACACTATTTAAATTTATTTTTTAATTTGATAAAATCACAAATTTATTATAAAATTTTGGAGTTCTCACAAAACTCCTTACGAAAACTCGTTTTTGCTCATATAATGTATAGCTAGATAGATAGATGTGTCTGCCATACATACAATTTCCACGGGCATACGTACAATAATGCTTTTGCTTATATAATTATATGAAAATTATATCTCAGTTGTTGTTTTATAATTTGAATAGATTTCCTATTCGTTACACAGGCATAGAATATGCGCTTCTCCATTATTGCATAGAATATGCAGTTTTCTATTGTAGCATAGAATATGCTTTCATTCTTGTTTCATGCATAGAAAATGCACTATCGTTATATAACACGCTTTTGTACACAGGCACGATATTGTATGTATA
>NW_021028540.1:258928-272855 GCF_004153795.1 Camellia sinensis
ACGATTTGCTGGATTTGGACTCTTTGATGATTTCATCGGTCTTGCATTGCACTCCGCGAGATTAGATACAGGACCGTGACATTGAGTCCGAACTGTAGTGAGCCCAATGAACAAAACGGGATTTCCCTCAGGGACGTTCAGGCGCGTCTACACACCTACACAAGAAGACTTCATAGGCTCCTCGCTTAAATTGAAATGGATATCAGATCATTTCCATGAACTTCCACATGATGCGACATATGAGACGATTTATCATTACGCTCGAGCCTACATTATGTGGCTTATTGGGGGGGGGGCTAGTCCCTGATAAGTCACAAAACATAGTAAAGATGATGTTTTTGCCACTACTTAGAGACTTTGACCGTATACACGAGTTCAGTTGGGATGGTTTCAGCACATCTCATACGTTTGCTCCCTATACTCTACACTCTTCATTGTTTCTTCCCTTAAATTGATTATGGAACATTATTTTGAAAACAATATACGAACCTTACATTGTGATACTAAATTATAATGATGCTAATGAATAAACTTGGTTGGATGTATGCTGAAAAGAGATAACATACATTGTAATATTTTTTATCCACCCGTTACCAATGCAATGAGAAATTTTGCAAGTCATGGACCAAATAGTAAGACTGTACTGCAATGGACCAAACAGTAATGATTTGTCATAAACTTAATATTGGACCAAACAGTAACACATAGTGCAATGAATGGTTAATAACGTACACCCGATACACACGAACAACAGTGTAGTGGACGGTTACACACAAACAACATAGACCCGCTACACACTAACAACATAAAACAGTAAGACATAGTACAATGGACGGTTACAAACGAACAACATACAATAAAGTACGACACACACACATATTGAACAACACCACTTTGATGTTTGATTTGTCATTCCTTATCTGACGTGCAGTAGTCTGAGAAATATTTATCATTGTTTAAGACATTAGTTTGCTCTGTTATAGTCAATTCTCTGTTGCTAGCTTCGACCATTTTGGTGACTAGTTGAAGCATGAAATGTCGACATCTCCGCAGCAACATTCTGTTGTTCTCCTTTTTAATTCTGTTGACTGCTTGCTCATAGTCACCCACATTTTGTCTACGCATGCTTAATGATAGATGATGAGGTACCGGTGCCCTTAAGTTACGTAGATCAGTAAACAAGCTCTCCTGCTCCGTTACCTTGAACGCCCATTATGCCCGAATACCAGTGTAATAATCCTTCAGGCTAGAGTATTTTTCACTTATATAGTCATAACTAAATGGAGGTAGTAGCCACACTTTTGATCCACTTCGACACTGTGAACTGCCTACACCCCTTGAAGACATTTTTTGAACACAACAAATAAAAATATATGAATGGATTGTAAATAACTATTGACATGGGTTAGAAAATGATCGTACTTGGGGAACTGTTATTTATAAATAGTTAGAGGATATGACATGGTTGCGATAATTCATATCAGGGGTTATTGTGGAAGAACACACACCCGTGATATTATTTTAACTTATTCATTTTGTGCAACCCATCGAAATTGTTGTTGCTCACTTTTTGCATTTTGTATGCCCGTGATATACTGTCAAGTCGTACTAAAATTTTGTCAGCATATGTATGTAATATTTTCAAACTTCTAGTTATTGGATATTGATTTTCATATATGAAAACTTGTGTAGGTCTATGACTCATTTAATGGAGGAGATCCCATTATTGATTCATGCCCATTGAGCCAATACAATATGGCGTCAGTCGGTATGAATTATTTATTTATTTATAAACGATATTTCAATACTACACAAACACTCCAGTTGTTATATGATATAATGTCAAACTGTATTCCTTTTGAAAATTTAATTGTTTAAATTGAAAGTGTAACGTAAATTGTTTTTATATGACTGTGTCTATTAAATGTCATTAGTTTCATCATCTTCAAATAGATACATAAAGTAGTACATTTGTTGTTGTCAATCTATATAACAAAAAAAAATGTGTTTTTAATTAGGGATGGGACATTTGTCTATGTGTGAAAATATAGATCATGAGATTGATTCACTGTAAAGGCTGAAAAATGTGATTTGTTTTAAATTTAGGTTTCATACTGACAATGTTGTCTTGTGCAGGCAAAAGATCAGCCGAAATTGAAATGTCGACGATCTGATTTGGGCTTATGGGACACTGCCTTAGACCATAAAGTCCTGCGTTGCCTACTACGTGCAGGGTTCTATGGGGTCTACCAAATCGATCATATTCGATTAGACCACCATCTCGTTACAACTCAGGTAGAGAGGTTGTCTCGACCCGAACCCACCCCCATGGGTTAAGGCCATAACCGGCCAGTAATCATGAGATTACCTACGGCCTCGAATTGAACCAGACAAAACTCATCAAAGTAAAGGGGCCAAATGGAATCAAATTTCAAGCTTTGAAGGGCTAGGCTCAAGAACTTGTTTCTATAGCGATCCCGGCTTTCCCTTTCATGTTTAACTATAATCTGGATTCGATTTCGTAAGAGTGCCATTGCCTTATCCTCTTTCCATCCCTTCCTCTTTGTGTTCGAGCTTTGGGTCGTATTGGGCAAGTTAGGAATTAGTTGGTTGTGTTTTAAAACATAAGATCTTTGCCCAGTTTTTGGTCTCTCAGCTCGAGCGTCGCTTTTGATGCCCGAGCGGGACTCTGTTGTTGCTTGTCCGCTCGAGCGGGGGTGTTAGCGCTCGAGCGGGGAAATCACCCACCCAGTATTTCGTCTGCAGTGGTAGACGCTCGAGCAGAGGATTGGCCGCTCGAGCGGGAGTTTGTGTCTGACGCTCGAGCGGGGAGTTTGACACTCGAGCGGGAACCATGTCTGTAAAAGTCCTGGGAGCGTGCATCTGCCGCTTGAGCGGGGAATTGGACGCTTGAGCGGGGATCTGTGAGTGACGCTCGAGCGGGGAGTTTGGCGCTTGAGCAGGGCGACTTTTATATAAAGCTGAGATCCGAATTTTTTGTTCACTTTTCAACATCCTTTCTCTCTGTTACTTTTCCAAAAAGCTATTTTGAGAGTTCCTCTCACTACAACCCTAACTTCTCTCTTAGGATTGATCTAGTAGGAGTTGTTTTCTCACCTTGGACCTTTACAAAAGTTGTGTTGATCGTCGAGGGCTATCTTTTAATCTGAAAATTTCAGGATTTGGAGCATTTCCGTTTCTTCACCTCCTTCGTTAGGTCCCATTATTTGAGGTAGGGATAACCTACTCCATCTTATGAGCTTTGTCTTTAAATTTTAGCATTTTGATATGTTGGGGGTTTGTTGGGAAATTTTGAGAAAGTTTGGGGCCTTTGTGTAATTTTTACAAAAGTTGGGGTTTAAAATATATAAACCTATATGCATGTTAAGCATAGAGAAATGAGATTTATGTTGGGACATTGATGGAAATGGAACCTTAGGGTTGTTTTGTGAATTGTGGTAGTTTACCCTAATTGGTTTAATTAATTAATGCATATAATTAATTAAAGGAAATGAGGAATTGAATTGGAAATGTTGAAATTGGGAATGTATGAAACTAAAGGGTGTAGTTAGATCATTTATTGCTCACCTAATTGAAATGTTAATATATTATCTACTGGTGCATTTATTTCCTGCTTAGAAATAATTGCTTTGGGCTACCGGTGGAGGGTAGTGTTGATTGTTGTAGACAATGTATGATGGTTAGGCAAACTAAAACTAATCAATTGGATGTGCCATAGAGTATGACGGTTGATAGAATACATTAACTTTATGTGTTGGTTGATTGTGCATATGGATAATGTGTTTATATGCACTATGTGTAGACAGTTGATAGAATACATTAACTTTATGTATTGATTGATTGCGTATGTGATTCTGTGTTTATATGCATTACTTGTGTATGGGAGGAGATGGGGGATGTACTCCACGGTTTAGGGGAAGATGGGGGATGTACCTCTAAACCGGTTAATGGTTTAGGGGAAGATGGGGGATGTACCTTTAAACCGGTTAATGGTTAAGGGAAGATGGGGGATGGACCCAGGATGTAGCTCATATGCTCACCCATTGAAGTATTGATATAGCTCATATGCTTATCTATTGAAGTGTTGATACAGCTCATATGCTTATCTATTGGAATGTTGATACAGCTCATATGCTTATCTGTTGTAGTATTGAATATAGCTCATATGCTTATTTGTTGAAGTATTGATATAGCTCATATGCTTATCTGTTGTGGTAGTGATATAGCTCATATGCTTATCTATTGAAAAGTTTGTTTGATTTGATATAGCACTAAAATGTATGTCATCATCGTTTGTGAAGTATGGAGGTAGTTTATCTGTTATTGATACAACACCAAAATGTGTATCCACCTTGAACTTCAAAAGTGTTCTAGTGGTGAAACTATGATCTCATCAAATGTTTGGGCCAGAGTACTGAGCCTCGTTTCCAAACTCAAAGTTGAATAAGGAATGGAAGGTAAATTGTAGCATAGACTTGACCGTCATGGAATTGTAATAAGATGTAAATGGAAGTGTAAGTGTTGACCATCTATCAGTTGCTAATCTCTTAGTCATTGTTCATATTTGGCTTAGTATAATTCTACTGGGCTATGGCTCACCCTATATAGGGACATCATTTTCAGGTACAGGTAACTTGCCACCTCCGGGGACGTAGCTTGAGAGACTAGGGGGCTGACGGATTTTTTTTGTTGTTTGTTCCTTTCATGTAATGCATGTAATTTCAAGCCAAGGGCTTAATATACATTTGAGTTAGTACTCTATTTTCTTGTAACCAAGTGTTGACTTGGAAAACTGCAAGCCCGTAGGGCATTTATTATTGTTGTTAACTTGTAATGCTGCTGTAAGAACTACCCTAATGAATGAAAGTGTTGCTTTCTCTTGTATCAATGCATGTCTTAAGTGATGGGTTTTATGTCTTTTTTTTGAGGGCGTTACAGTTTCTATTTGGAAGATTGAACCTCTAGGTGAGCATTTGAGCATATATTTATGAGTATAAGTTTGTAAATTGTGTATTCAAGCTAGTTGGGTAATCAAGAGCAAGAATTGAGATGAACTTGAAGTTAGAATGAACATGCATGTGCATAAATGTTATAATTTTGGGTGCTCTAGCATGTAGCATGTTAAAAAGGAAGAATAGAGCACCAAACCTTACATGCATGAGTAGATTTGTGTAGCTTCATGATTTAGAGCATCATTGGTACCATTTGTAACAGAAATGAAGTCAAAGTTTACATGCATGCATGGTTGAAGAGGTTATGAAATTAGTATGAAGTTTGAATGTATGGATATTGATCATACAAAAAAAAGAATGTTGATTAAATTTGAAGAATTGGACCATGATTTTGGAAGATTAGCTTCATATTGTTTACATCCATGTGTTATATGAGATATTTGCATGTTTTTGGTGCCTTAGTTCGAGCTCAAAGCCTTTTGAATGTTGAATGTGAGCTCAAAAACATTGCTGGAAAACCCATAATTTTTGGTGTCCACTCGAGCGTGGAAACCGCCGCTCGAGCGAGAAAAATGTGCTCCCAGCATATTTTGCAGGCATGACTCCCGCTCGAGCGGGGAAGTTCACGTTCGAGCGGGGAGCCATGTAGAGAGGCCTTCCGCTCGAGCGTCAGAATGCACGCTCGAGCGTAAATTTGGCATAGCCAGTACTTTTGCACGCCTCTTGGGTCCGCTCAAGCGAGGAAGTCTACGCTCGAGCGGGGACCCTGTTTTTTGAAATTTTGAAAAGGCATTCTGAGTTTCATTTTCCGTCCTCTTTCACTTCTAAGCATTCTTAGGCATGCATTAAGCATTGTAATTGAGTTAAAGAGATAAGAATGAAGCCTAAAGAGGAAAATGTGAATTTAGAACTGATTGAAGTGTTTGTGACCCTTTTGTGTTCATGGAATGTGTAGGGTCGAGCTCCAGGGCAAACCAACCAACCGATCATTGTGAGTAATATCTTAACAAAGATATCTAAAATATGTTGTCGTCCAAATTACTTACTTTTATGTAAGTTTTATAAGTTCGTTGATTCGATTGGTGGACGATGTTGCTATGCCAAATGAATGAATGGGCTAAAGGCCGTTTTGACATGCATGAATGGGCTAGAGGCCGCTTTGATATGAATGACTGGGCCAGAGGCTGTTTTGACATGAATGAATGGGCCAGAGGTCGTTTTGACGTGAATGAATGGGCCAGAGGCCGCTTTGACATGAATAAATGGGCCAGAGGCCGTTTTGACATGAATAAATGGGCCAGAGGCCGTTTTGACGTGAATGAATGGGCCAAAGGCCATTTTGACACGAATGAATGAATGGACCAGAGGCCGTTTTGACATGAATAAATGAATGGGCCAAAGGCCAGTTTGATACGAATAAATGAATGGGCCAAAGGTCGTTTTGACAAGAATGAATGAATAGGCCAGAGGCTGTTTCGACATGAAAATATGAATTGGGCCTAAGGCCGTTTGAAGCATGTTGTTCTACATACCGTTTGTATAACTCCTTTATTTGATATTATTCACTGGGCTATCGCTCACGCTCATTCATGTGTTTGTAGGTGAGCCAAGAGAAGTCCAAACCCAGCCCCAGTGAAGTCTGTCAGGAACAACAAAGGTTTTGAAGAGTCAGCCCGTGCATCTCACGCACGAGACCCGTCTTTGCCTGTTGTCATTCTGTTTTATTTTGTCATGTGGGCAAAGTTTTTGAATATGTTGTATATAGTTTTCTTGGGTTGACTTAGACTTATATGATCCTGTATGTACAGAACCTTGTGTAGTACATATTTTGTTGTGAGTTACTAATATGCATATGTATGGTTTGTTATGATGTGCCATGTAAGCACAGCTCTATGAACAAAGTTTTAAACTACTTCCGTTTGGCCCCCGTTAACTCTGTTAACATACATTTGGTTTGGTTTGAGGCCGTAGGTAATCTCATGATTACTGGCCGGTTATGTCCTCAACCCACGGGGGCGGGTTCGGGTCATGACAGAGTGGTATCAGAGCACGAGTTAATAACTCACACACTTGTCAAAAAGAGCAATAAGCGTCTAGAAAAGATCCATGATGCATTCATGTGATAAGTATGAATTTAGAAGCATCGAGAATATGCCTAACTGCTTTGATATGAATGATTATGTGCTATAAGTTTATGAATTGCTTGCATTGAAATTGTTTGAAATATGTGTGCTTTCTAGTATATGCATACTGGTGTATCTTTTGTATAAAGTATAATGTAAGTTTAATCAGATGTGAGAACAAGAGGTGATGAGATAGAAGAGTCCTCTACTGCCAAAATAGATAGAATAGAAAGATTGATTCAGGAAATGGCAGAAACTTTGAGACAACAACAGGAGTGGCAACAACAGTGGCAACAACCACACCCTCCACCTCCGGCACCTCCTGTGCCAGATAATCAGAATGACGATCAGATAATAGCAGTCACTAAAGAATTCAAGAAAATGAAACCACCACAGTTCCACAGGGGACTAGATTCGTTGAAAGCCGAAGCATGGGTCCTCGGCATTGAGAAACTGTTTGAAGTGTTCCCGTGTTCAGAGACACAGAAAGTACTTCTAGCCACTTTTATGTTAGAAGACGAGGCAAGAAAATGGTGGATGTTAATGCGAGAAAATCATAAAGATGTTGACTGGGTGAAATTTCTGGAGATTTTCTACGACAAGTACTTCCCACAATGCGTTTGGGATAGGAAAGTAGCAGAGTTCATGGAACTTAGGCAAGACAGCATGACTGTAGTTGAGTATGAGACCAAATTCACTGAATTGGCCAGGTTTGCACCACACGTGATTGACACTGAGTATAAGAAGGCGAGACATTTTGAAGGTGGGCTTCGTAGTGACATTTTAGAAAGGGTGAATGTCTTAAAACTGGAAACCTACATTGGGGTGCTAGGCAGGGCCGTCATATCAGAGGCTAACATAGCTAGACAGACTAAGTCAACAACTAACTAGAAAAGTAACAAAAGGCAAGGCTTCTTCTCAAAGAAGAAATTTTCAAAAAAACAAAATACGGGCTCCTCAAATACTTCAAATTCTTCCCAAGACACAGCTCCCATGTGCAATATTTGTAGCAGAAAGCACCGTGGAGTTTGTTACCGTGTGTCAGGAGCCTGTTTCAAGTGTGGTAAACAAGGGCACATGGCCCAAGATTATAATTAGAACAGTGGGAAACTAGCTGCTAGCTCAACTGCATCGATCCCAAAACCAGGAAATACTTTAAGATCCGCTACCACCGGAGATATCGTGAGACAAGGGAGAGTTTTTGCATTTTTTCCGGGCGATACACGGAATGCCAACGCAGTTGTCTCAGGTACTATTTCTATATGTAATCAGGATGCTTTCGTGTTAATTGACTCCGCATCCGCACACTCTTTTGTGACATGTGCATTTGCATCTAGACTGAATAGACCTCTAAAATTATTGTCATATCTGCTATGTGTGTCTGCTCCATCTGGGGAATCTGTATTGTGTGAATCTATATACCGGTTTTGTGATATGCGTGTTGAGGATGTTATCCTATATGTAGATTTGCTGCCCTTAAACATTAGGCATTTCGATGTAATTTTGGACATGGATTGGTTGACCAAATATTGTGCCACTATTGATTGTGTGACAAAACGGGTTGTGTTTAAACCACCAGAACATAGAGAGATTGTGTTTGTGGGTAATGGGGTAGTGCCTCCACCTTATTTGATATCTGCAATGAAAGCATGTAAACTGATTAAGAAAGGGTGTCAGGGTTATTTGTGCTATGTGTTGTCTAAACAATCTGTGAATGTTGAATTGAACGATATCCCTATTGTTAGAGAATTTCCAGATGTGTTTCCAAGTGAATTACCAGGGGAATTGATAGACAGGGAGATAGAGTTTACTATTGAAACTATGACCAATTGCAGGGATCACGGGTGTTTTCTAAGATTGATTTGAGGTCCGGGTATCATCAGTTGAAAGTTAAGGCAGAAGATGTTGAGAAAATCGCATTCAGAACGATGTATGGACATTTTGAGTTTCTTGTTATACCATTTGGAGTGACTAATGCTCCGGCAGCATTTATGGACTTAATGAACCGAATTTTTAAAACCTACCTCGACGAATTCGTTGTGGTTTTTATTGATGAGATTTTGATATACTCTAAAGATAGACTTGAACATGAACATCATTTGAGAACTGTCCTACAAATACTTCGGGAAAGGAAATTATTTGCTAAGCTAAAGAAATATGAATTTTGGTTGGATAAAGTTGTTTTTTTAGGGCATGTTATCAACAAAGAAGGGATTTCAGTGGACCCACAGAAAATAGAAGCAATTGTGAATTGGCCCACATTGACGAATGTAACAGAGGTCCGCAGTTTCATGGGCTTGGCCGGGTACTACAGGAGGTTTGTGAAGGACTTTTTGAAATTAGTTGTGCCTCTTACCCTATTGACACGAACAGGGCAACCGTTTGAATGGAACGACGAAAGAGAAGCTGCCTTTCATGAACTAAAAACAAGATTGACCACTGCACCAATTTTGACACTACCTTCAGGTACGGAGAATTTTTTAATTTTCAGTGATGCGTCTTATAAAGGTTTGGGTTGTATGTTAATGCAGAATGGAAAGGTTATTGCTTACGCCTCCCGACAGTTGAGGCCACATGAGAAGAATTATCCAACACATGACCTAGAATTGGCCGCAGTTGTTTTTGCTTTGAAAATCTGGCGGCATTATCTGTATGGAGCAAAGTGTGAAGTCTATACGAATCACAAAAGTCTGAAATACTTCTTCACGCAGAAGGAGTTGAATATGTGACTGAGGAGATGGCTGGAACTGATAATGGATTATGATTTAGAGATTCAGTATCACCCCGGGAAAGCTAACACAGTTGCTGATGCCTTGAGCAGAAAATCAACGGGGAGTATGGCTTGTTTGCTTACTGAACAGAAAGAGATCTTGCAAGATTTTAAGAAGTCTGAAATTGGCTTGTTTTCTTACTGAACAGAAAGAGATCTTGCAAGATTTTGAGAAGTCTGAAATTGAAGTGGTAATGTGTGAGCAGGGCGGATTGATAGCCGCTATTACAGCCCAGCCGGCAATCATTGATGAAATCAAACAGAAACAAAAAGAGGATAAATTCCTCAAGAAGGTGATAGATGAATTTGAGACAAGTCTGAAAGCAGAGTTTGGTGTTGTAAATGAAGTGTTGAGATTCCGAAACCGAATGTGTGTCCTAAACATTTCGGAACTAAAGAAGAGGATTTTAGATGAAGCCCACAAATCAGCGTTTGCTATGCATCCGGGTAACAATAAAATGTATCGGGATTTGAAACAGACCTATTGGTGGCCTAAGATGAAGAAAGAGATTGCAGAATATGTGTCCAAATGTCTTCAGTGTCAGCAAGTTAAAGCTGAACATCAGAAACCAGGCAGTCTATTGCAACCTCTCTCTATTCCTGAATGGAAGTGGAAGCATGTGACTATGGATTTTGTTGCTGGCCTACCTCAGACTTCTCGAGGTATGGATTCTATTTGGGTTGCAGTTGATAGACTGACTAAATCTGCACACTTTCTGCCTGTCAAAACTACATTTAATGCTTATAGATTGGCTACTATTTATGTGGATGAGATCGTCCGTTTACACGGAGTTCCGGTATCTATTATGTCAGATAGAGATCCGAAATTTGTGTCTAGATTGTGGAAGAGTTTGCAGGAAGCTATGGGGACAGAAGTAAGGTTCAGTACTACGTTCCACCCACAGACAGATGGGCAATCAGAACGAACAATATAGACTTTGGAAGATATGCTTCGGATGTGTGCTTTGGATTTTCAGGGGAGTTGGGAAGACTATTTGCCACTTGTGGAATTCGCTTATAATAACAGCTTCCACTCCAGTATTGGTATGGCCCCATACGAGGCTTTGTATGGTAGAAGGTATAGATCACAAAATTGTTGGACAGGGGTCGGGGATAGAGCCTTACTTGGGCTTGAAATTGTGCAAGACACTTCTGATAAGATCAAAGTTATTCGGCAAAGGCTCAAAGCAGCTCAAGACCGACAAAAGAACTATGCAGACGTTCGAAGAAGATCTCTTGAGTATGAGGTCGATGACCACGTGTTTATTCGTGTGTCCCCAATGAAAGGCCAAGTCAGGTTTGGAAAGAAGGGCAAGTTGTCGCCCCGTTACATTAGGCCGTTCCAAATTTTAGAAAAACTTGACCCAGTTGCTTATAGAGTTGCTTTACCACCGGGGTTTGAGAAAATCCATAATGTGTTTCATGTGTCGATGTTGAGGGGTTACCTCCGAGACCCGTTTCATGTGATTGATTATCATCGGGTAGCTATTGATGAAAATATGGAGTACGCCGAATGGCCGGAACGAATCATTGATTGACAAGTGAAACAGCTGAGAAGCAAGTCCATCCTAATGGTGAAAGTGGAATGGAAGAAACACTATGGGATGGATGCTATGTGGGAAAAAGAGGATGAAATGCAACTACGCTATCCACATTTATTTCCCGACGAAGGTAAATTAAGTTTGGAGGACCAAACTTCCTAAAGGGGGGAAGACTGTGATAACCATGTTCTGTATTATGCTAATTGGTCCTCATTACGAATGTGATTATGTGTTTGATATGATTTTGTATGCCATTATGTGAAAATATGTGGTTTTGAATTTTTATCTGTTCACCGTAGAAATATCTGTTTGATTATCTGCTTTGGAATTTTAATTGAAGGCCTTATCGGCCACAGAACCCGAAATTGATTACGCCATTGTGATTAGCGTAATTTTTAGAGCCTACGGTGAAATTTAATTGGAAATTGGTTCGGATCAAATTAAATGGGTTAAATTAATGAAAAGGTGCCCAACTATTTTATATTAGAATAATGTATTTGAGAGGGGGCTTTTAGAGGCCATTGTACACCCTCACTTTGTTCCTTTTTGAGCTCATCATCAGAAATTCCTCTCTAGTGAGAGAGAGAACTGAATTGAGAGAGAGAGAGAGGGTTCAATTTTGAAGATTTTGCTAAGGAGCTCAAGCTTTGAAGGGCTAGGCTCAAGAACTTGTTTCTATTTGGAAGATTGAACCTCTAGGTGAGCATTTGAGCATATATTTATGAGTATAAGTTTGTAAATTGTGTATTCAAGCTAGTTGGATAATCAAGAGCAAGAATTGAGATGAACTTGAAGTTAGAATGAACATGCATGTGCATAAATGTTACAATTTTGGGTGCTCTAGCATGTAACATGTTAAAAAGGAAGAATAGAGCACCAAACCTTACATGCATGAGTAGATTTGTGTAGCTTCATGATTTAGAGCATCATTGGTACCATTTGTAACAGAAATGAAGTCAAAGTTTACATGCATGCATGATTGAAGAGGTTATGAAATTAGTATGAAGTTTGAATGTATGGATATTGATCATACAAAAAAAAAGAATGTTGATTAAATTTGAAGAATTGGACCATGATTTTGGAAGATTAGCTTCATATTGTTTACATCCATGTGTTATATGAGATATTTGCATGTTTTTGGCGCCTTAGTTCGAGCTCAAAGCCTTTTGAATGTTGAATGTGAGCTCAAGAACATTGCTGGAAAACCCAGAATTTTTGGTGTCCGCTCGAGCGTGGAAACCGCTGCTCGAGCGAGAAAAACGTGCTCCCAGCATATTTTGCAGGCATGACTCCCGCTCGAGCTGGGAAGTTCACGCTCGAGTGGGGAGCCATGTAGAGAGGCCTTCCGCTCGAGCGCCAGAATGCACGCTCGAGTGTAAATTTGGCATAGCCAGTACTTTTGTAGGCCTCTTGGGTCCGTTCGAGCGGGGACCCTGTTTTCTGAAATGTTGAAAAGGCATTCTGAGTTTCGTTTTTTGTCCTCTTTCACTTCTAAGCACTCTTAGGCATGCATTAAGCATTGTAATTGAGTTAAAGAGATAAGAATGAAGCCTAAAGAGGAAAATGTGAATTTAGAACGAATTGAAGTGTTTGTGACCCTTTTGTGTTCATGGAATGTGTAGGGTCGAGCTCCAGGGCAAACCAACCACCGATCATTGTGAGTAATATCTTAACAAAGATATCTGAAATATGTTGTCGTCCAAATTACTTACTGTAGACACCCCATTTTTGACCGTCCTCAAGACTTGGACGTCACCGTTTGAACACTCGGTGATCATCCATGTTTGTGTTCACCTTGAGTTCCCGTGGTTTCGGCTACGTGCCTTGCCTCAGGATCTCTTGACTCGACTATTTTGTGTTTGGTTTTGCACCAAACACTTGTGTTTTTGCTTTGAAGGGCAGGGAATGGCTTGTTGGCCATCCCCACACTCCACCAGCCATGGCTTGTGGCCACCGGCTGTGTTTTGTTGTCATCAGCCAAATGTTTGACCGAAACTCTAGATGGTCGACCGACCATCTATTTTGGTCAAATTGCATTTTCGACTGGCCGACTACTGTTCATCTGCCTTTGCAGATATTTTTATGCCAGCTGTTCCAGCTGGCATACACTTTGCTCCCCTCCATACACGTGTATGGAGGGATCTCCCTCTTGACTAGCTTGTTTGGAAAGCTTTACAAGAGGGATTGTCTATAAGAGGGAGCCTTTTCTCCCTTCATTAGGGTTACAAAATTTTCAGAAGAGCTCTGAGATTAGGGTTTGAGTTTGTATCTATTCCGTCTCTATATCTCTCTCTTTTTGCCTTGTGTGTGTGTTTAGTCTTACTATTGCACACAAACACCTAGTCCTACACCTTCTCTTGGTTGCTGAGGGACCAGAAGGCTGTTCTTGGTGTTTTTGGGTGGTTTTGAGCTTGAAGAAGTCTCCTGAACCAACTCCGGGCCCAACAAAGGTGCATCACCCACCTCGGCCCAACACACTGGAGACCTACACGGTCGGCCATACAAGGCCTCGAACGGTGC
>NW_021028540.1:291695-302903 GCF_004153795.1 Camellia sinensis
TGAATGTTTCCACAAATTATTTTTGTGGGATACTTATCTTTGAACTAGTTACGCCATTCTAAAGTGTAATAACTGTTATAGTCATACCTTTATTTTGTTTCCTTGTTCCTAGTAGTAATTAACAAATTAGATACTTTGTATATGCTGTGTGAAGTTTTATATAAATATTTCTTGGCAACAAATATTTAAGGGAACAAACAAGATCTTTGAACTAATTCATCTGTTCGACAGTGATAACCAAAAAAGTGATTACCCTCCCCCGCTGTGCATTGTCTTCGTCTCTCTTCCTCTCTCTTCGGCTTCGTTTGTGTGTGTTGGACTAGGAAGCGAGGCAAAAACGTGTATTCAACCAAAACCAACACTGACAAACCAAAAAAACAAACATTTTTTTTTAAAAACGGCTTTGCTAAAGCCGTATTGTAAAACGGTTTTCCTATAACCATTTTATGTTTGAAATATATTTTCAGTATAAATATTTTTCTTCAAAATTAAGAATTTAAAAACAAAAAATATTTGGTACAAAACGAGTTTAGCAAAACCATTTTAAATTAATGAGAAATAATTACAAATTATGTAAAAACGGCTTTCAAAAGCCGGTCTTATGCAAAAAAAAAATTATCTTTTTTTATTCAACAAAAAGGGCACTGGAAAAGCCGTTTCACCCAAGAATGGGAATAAAGATAAACACCCACTCTAGAGTGGGAATAAAGTTTTGAAAATGGCATAGTCATGGAAATTCGCTAGGCCAGTTCATGTGAAAAGTGTGGGCCATAATAATCAAATCACTTTGTTTGATTTGATTATTATGTATTATTATAAATTATTGTTACATATTTGATATTGGTCTATAAAAAATAACAATCACTCTATTTGGTTTGATTATCTTTAAAATTAGACTTATAATTTTAAAAAAATTTATTTAAAAAATATAACCAAACCAAACAGAGTAATTATTATTTATTATTATAAATTATTATATATATTTAATATTGGTCTCATTTTAAAAATATGATTGATATCTTTTTATTGGTATTAATTTTATAAAAATAAAATTTATATATATTAAAAATTATACATGTTTTATTAAAACAAATATAATCAATAAAATTAATTATTTATATTTATATTTATATTTATTTATTATAAGTGTGTGTGGATGTGTGTGTGAGAGAGAGAGTGGAGTGATGTGGGTGTAAGTGTGTTAGAGAGAGAGAGAGAGAGAAAAGAGTGTGAGTGTCTGTGATGTCTGATGCCAAGTCTTATCTTTTTTTTTTTTTGGCCACGGGGTCACTGCTGTGACCCCCTATTGCGTTTTTTATTGTACTTAAAACGACACAGTTTTATCTTCTTCTTTTTTTTTTTTTAATGCTCTTACTATGTTTTTTGGCATCATAAATTACACTTTGTCCTAAACCTTAAATCCTAAACTCTAAAATAAAAAAAAATAAATTTTAAGAATTAAACCATAAACTCTAAAATAAAAAAATAAATTTTAAGAATTAAACTATAAATTCTAAACCCTAAATCCTAAACCCTAAAATAAAAATAAATAAATGTATAAATTCTAAACCCTAAATCCTAAACCCTAAAATAAAAATAAATAAATGTTAAGAATTAAACCCTAAACCCTAAAATAAAAAAAAAATTAAGAATTAAACCCTATATCCTAAACCTTAAAATAAAAAAAAATAAATTTTAAGTATTAAAGTAAAAAAGTGATCATTTTATATAGTTGATTATTATTTGTTATTATAAATTATTATACATATATATATATATATTTAGGCCTCGTTTAGGAACAGACTAATTTAGTAACTTTTTGGCTATTTGGCTAAAATATGAGCTAAAAAAAATTAGTATATTTGGGATGACTTTCTGACTTTTTACGAAAATATGTGCAAAAAATAGAGAGAAAAGAGAATCTTTGACTTTTTGGTATGGGTTGTTGGCTTTTTGGCTAATTTACTAACTTTTTTACTTTTTAACTAAAAAGAAGGGTTCCCAAACGAGGCCTTAATATTAGTCTCAATTTTATAAAATAAAATTTATATACATTAAAAATTATATATGGATGAGAGAGGTTTTTATTAAAATAAATATAATGAATAAAATTAATTACTTTTATTTTTATTTATTTATTATAAATGTGTGTAGAAGTGTGTGTGAGAGAGAGAGAGTGGAATGATATGAGTGTGAGTGATGTGAGTGTAAGTGTATGTGAGTGAGAGAGCGAGAGAGAGAGAGAAAAGAGTGAGTGTTAGTGTAAAATTAATTATTATTTTTTTTTATTGAAAGCGCGTTTTCAAAACACGTATTTTTCAATTTCGTTTTATTAATTGATGCGATAATTAATAAACACGCAATTTGCAACCGCGCGACATTAATTGAAAATGCGTTTTCTAAACACGTTTTCATAATTTTATTTAATTTGTTTGCCTAAACCACAAAAATGCTGAAAGTGTATTTAATAAACACGTTTTAGCTTAATTTGAAAAAATCGGCCAAACTAGACTTAGTTTGGGAAATAAAATAGTGCATGGCTTAGTTTAGGAAAAGCACCGAGGTAAGCAACAATTGAAAAAAGAAGGGATTTAATTATTGAGAGGCTCAGAAAAATAGAATTTCTTCACATCTATGGAAAATTCTACAAGTTAGTTCTAGTTGGATATATAGGATTGCTCTATGAAAACCACATATTTGTTGATTAAGATAGAATAAGTTACACTTCTAATTTGACTCAAATTTCACTTTAGTCCTTCCCATTTTAATTTAAATAATTCGATTCCTACCTTTTAAGTCTGATTTCAATTTAATCCTTCCATTCAAATTAAACATTAAAACTTACAATATTGTAATACGTGTCAGTCCCCCAAGGAGTGCATGAAAAAATTAGCTAGTATTTAGACAAAAAGACCAAATTAAAACTGGACTTTAAGTGTAAGAATCAAATTGAAATTTGAGTCAAACTACAAAGGTGAAAAATGTAATTCCCCCTAGGATTTAAAACACCCGATATATCCAAGTCAAACATTGCTAAGTACTCGTAAGACAATAATCAACCAAACTAATTTCACCAGAAGTAATGCAACAGTGAAATAGGTTAAATACTTCTGGTTAACTAAATTAAAAATCCAGTGCAGCAAATTATGTTTTACATAAACATTGATTCGAGCAAAATAATTATATTCTGTAAATAGGATTGAAGTCTCCCCAAAGTTGTTCTTTTGAAACATATAGCTGATAATCCCAGGACTTCATATGCTTTGATTCATGCCATGCCACCCAACTTCTAAACTTCATCTTCATCTGTAATTAAAAGTTAGAATCTTACAAAAACTTTTACAGAAAAGGAAAAGCAGAGACATCTAATTTATGCTACGAAACACATTTACAAACCAAATCATCTCCAAAGAACTAGATTAGCTGGCTTATAAGAAAGTTCAAACCACAAAAAGGAAAAATTGTACAAGTTCTTGCATGAACAATACTAATTAAAATCCCACAGGTTCCAAATCCCAAACATGGGTAAGACGAACACAAAAGAGCAATTTTTGAATCATGTACCATGGGGCACATAATGGGAACGTTCAGAAAAAGAGAAAAAGATAGGAGAAAAAAAGAAAAAAGAGTTAAAAAAAATAAAAATTGAGGTTTTATTTTTTTATTATATCAAATTGTTCGATGAAATTTTTTTTTCCCGTAACTTGATTGACGCCCTCAAAATAAACCCATAATCATACATTCATGATACAAGAAAGAGACAATATATTCCATAAATCATAGTATTTAATACAAGAATGTTACATGTTGACAACAAAAGTAAATGCCCTATGGGCTTATAACTTTCCAAGTCAACACTAGGGTTCAACAAAAGAGAGTTCTAACTCTAAATATATTAAGCCCTTGGCTTGAATTACATGTAACACACAAAATAATCACAAAAATAAGTCTTCAGCTTCTACAACCTCCCAAGCTACATCCTTGGAGACAGCATATCACCTGTACCTGAAAATGATGTCCCATATAGGGTGAGCCAACGCCCAGTAGAGATATGCTAAATATAATATGAGCAATAACTAAAACACTAGCATTTGATAAATGTTTAACTCATATAAACCAACGTACATCCTTATCATAACCAATTCATAATCATCGATGCATATATATATATATATATAAATGATTTCCATTCTTTTCTATTCCATAATCCAAACCAAATCATAGTTATGTTTCTCTGTTCATCCAGACAGTATATAATGAGACTACAGCTCATATCAACAATACTTCAATTTCAAATGAGATAACGACTCATATCATCAACACTTCAATACTTCCAAAACAGGTTTGAGAGTCCATCCCCTATCTCCTCCCAAACCGGTTTGAGAGTCCATCCCCTATCTCCTCTCAAACCATGGAGTCCATCCCCTATCCCCTCCTAAACAATTTACAATGTATTTAAACACTTATCAAATATAATGATCAATCAATACACATACTCGATGTATTATCCCAATCGTCATATTCAATGACATATTCAATATGATTAGTTTTAGTTTTTCCTAATCAACATACAGTGTCTACAACAATCAAGACTATCCTCCACCGATAGCCCAAAGCAATTATTTCTAAACAGATAATAAATACATCCATAGATAAATTATCAACAGATAAATTATTAACATTTTCACAAGTGAGTGATTTATCAATTCAACTCCACCGTTAAGTCTCATAATTACCCAATTTCATTATTTCCAACTCAATTTCATATCCCATAACTTTTCCAAATTAATTATGCAAATTAATTTATCATAATAAATTAGGGCTTTTCTCCCATTTTTCTCAACATTGACCCAAGGGTCCAAATATCATCAATTAAACTACCATAATCTCATTTTAAGACCCAAAATACACATGTATGGGTCAAAAGAACACAATCCCTCTTTATACATTTTGAAACCCTAACACCCAAAATTCCCCAACTCAACATTAAATCAAAAAGGCTACATGATTATGTCAAAGACCATAAATATGAGTAGTTATCCCTACCTCAAGTTTAGAAGCGGAAGAAGAGGAAAAACTCAAAAGTCGACGGAGGAGAAACCAAGCTTTGCTTCGATCAAAATGAAGCCCTCGACAAGCTCTACACTTTATCTCAAAGGAGCACTGTGAGTAGAGGTCTTTAAACAAGTAGATCTAGGGATCTTTGAGTGAAAAGTGCCTTGAGAGAGAGAGAGAAGGTGTTTCACGGTTTCGAGAGGGAAGAAAAGTGAGAGAAAAGGTCAAGTGAGGGCCTTTATATAGTACTAGGTCAAAAATAGATATAAGCCCCAAAGACAACTCAAAATATCTAGTCAAAATATCTCCAAAAAGTAGGCCCAAACCGGTAGAAAAATCTGGGAAAAAGTCACAGGTGTCGACCCCTGCAAAAGTGGTGTCGACACCAAAGAGGAAAAAAAATATGGGAAAGCTTTGACTGCACTGCAGGTGTCGACACCACCCCAGATTGGTGTTGACACCATCCCAGACTGGTGTCTACCCTATCTTCCAGCAACCAACACACAGACAGAAAAGGGTCGACCCTCTCCTAGTCTAGTGTCTACCCTATGTTCCAGCAACCAACACACAGACAGAAGAGGGTCGACCCTCTCCCAGTCTGGTGTCTACCCTACGTTCCAGCAACACTTCCAGAACTTTATCAACAGGTAAGGGTCGACCCTAGGAAGGCTGGTGTCGACCCTAGAATGGAATTTCTAAGTCTCCAAGGAACTTTTGACAAGAATAAGTGCGAACAACCAAACCCAACAAGTTTAAATCAATTTGTACTCCTTCAAAACTAAAGTACAACAACACCAAAGGTTCCCAAAATAGAATAAAGGGTCCAAATACATTTACCAAAAGCTTTAAAAGGCGCAAGTGCTACAACCTCCCCACCTTAGAAAATTTCGTCCCTGAAATTTTTCAAGATAAATTTTAAAATCGTAATCAAACCAATCCCAACCATACTAATCATTCAATTTCATCACCATGACCCATTTATCGGTCATTCCATCTCTTTACAAGAGAACAAATCCACAACATATATTACCAATATGTATATTCTGAGATTTAACACATTTCAACACACATATTCCATAATGTATTCAATTTTAATAACATATGTGCATTTCTATAACACATTCAACATATACAATGTTAAACTTAAACTCTCATTTCCATAACATATTCAACAAACACCAAACTTCCATAACCCAAAACATATATACAATGTTCTTAGAGGTTATCAATACAACAAAATTTCCAACGTATACTCAAACATTAACAAATAGATCCGGATATTTCTCACGGACCTCCAACTCACGTTCCCAAGTTGCTTCCTCAACCCCGTGATGTTTCCATAATACCTTGACCAAGGGAATCGTCTTGCCTCGCAAGACTTGGTCCCGCCTATCCAAGACCCGCACCGGTCTCTCCTCATACGAGGCATCCTCATCAACCCCTAAGTCGGTCCAATCCAATACATGCGACGGATCCGGCTCTTACTTCCGAAGCATACTAACATGAAATACGTCATGCACTCCGGACAACTGCGGCGGCAAAGCTAAACGATAGACAGCCTCGCCAATCCTCTCAAGGATCTCGAAAGGGCCAATAAACCGAAGGGACAACTTCCCACTATTACCAAACCTCGTCAAACCCTGCCTAGGTGATATTTTTAGAAAGACATGATCACCCACCTCAAATGCCAAAGGCCTCCTCCTACGGTCGGGATAACTCTTTTGACGACTTTGGGCTGCAACAAGTCTCTTACGGATAAGCTCAACTTTCTATGTCGTCTCCCGAACCAACTCCGGGCCCAACAAAGGTGCATCACTCACCTCGGCCCAACACACTGGAGACCTACACGGTCGGCCATACAAGGCCTCAAACTGTGCCATACCAATACTCGATTGAAAACTGTTGTTGTAGGCAAACTCCACTAAGGGCAAATGCCTCTCCCACGACCCACTAAAGTCAAGGACACAACCTCGAAGCATATCCTCAAGGATCTGAATAGTACGCTCGGACTGCCCGTCAGTTTGAGGATGATAAGCTATGCTAAAGGTCAATTTAGTGCCCAAGGCACTCTGCAAACTCTGCCACAACCTAGCAGTAAAACGTGGATCTCTATCTGAGACGATCGACACTGGGACCCCGTGCAATCTCACTATGTCCCGAATATACAAGTTGGCAAGATGATCTACCGAATCTCTTACGCGCATAGGATAAAGTGCACCGACTTAGTCAATAGGTCTTCAACCACCCAAATAGCATCACTACCCCGCTGAGTCTTCTGAAGACCTACAATGAAGTCTATCGTGACATTCTCCCACTTCCACTTGGCAATAGGCAAGGGTTGCAACAAACCCGCTGGCCTCTGATGCTCGGCCTTCACTTGCTGACAAGTAAGGCACTTCGATACAAAAATTGCCACATCTCTCGTCATACCCCGCCACCAAAACTGGCGACCCAAATCACGATACATCTTAGTGCCTCCCGGATGTACCGCAAGGCGCGAATGGTGAAACTCTCGGAGTACTTCCTCTCGGCAAGACTCTGGTACAAACAGGCAGTCTCGGTACCTGACACTCAGGTCAGGGTACACAGTCAAACCCTTCTCAGCCTTCCCATTGGAGATCTTCTCCCAGAGGGATTCTACCTTACAGGTTACCTCTCTGTGCCTCTAACACTCGATTCACAAGTGTAGGCGGCGTAACTACAGAAAAAAAGGTCGCAGACTCAATAGATTCACCCAAAAGCAAATCAAACTTGCCAAGTGCACCCAACATTTCCCACTCCCGGATGGCTATACAAGCTACATCACTAATGGATTTCCTACTAAGGGCATCGGCCACAACATTGGCCTTTCCCGGGTGATACTGCAATTCAAAATCGTAATCCTCAATGAACTCCATCCACCTTCTCTGCCTCAAATTCAAGTCTCTCTGTGTAAACAGATACTTCAAACTCTTGTGGTCCGAGAACACCTCGAACTTCTCACCATAAAGGTAGTGCCTCCAAATCTTCAAGGCGAAGATCACTGCTTCTAATTCTAGGTCGTGTGTAGGGTAATTCTTCTCGTGTATTTTCAACTGACGTGAGCCATAAGCTACCACTTTTCCCTCTTGCATCAACACACAGCCCAAACCCTCTCGTAAGGCATCACAATAAACCGCATAACCCAACCCTCTCTCTGGGATAATCAACACCGGAGCGGTGGTCAAGCTAACTTTCAACTCCTGGAATGACTTTTCGTAAGTCTCACCCCACACAAACTTGACCCCTTTCCACGTCAATCTAGTCAACGGCGAAGCTAGCCTGGAGAAATCTTTCACAAACCGACGGTAATACCCAGCTATTCGTGTCAATCTAGTCAATGACGAAGCTAGCCTGGAGAAATCCTTCACAAACTGGCGGTAATACCCAGCTCATCCCAGAAAATTGCGGATCTCAAAAACACTCTTAGTCTGTGCCCAATCTTGCAATGCCTCTATCTTGGATGTATCAACAGACACCCCTTCCCTGGAGACCACATGGCCTAAGACCTTAACTTCTCTTAGCCAGAACTCACACTTCCCAAACTTCGCATACAGCTTATGGGCTCTAAGCAACTCAAGCACCACCCTCAAGTGTTCTTCATGCTTCTCCTCAGAAGGTGAATAAATCAGAATGTCATCCACGAAGACGACCACAAAGCGATCTAAGAATTCCCGGAATATCCGGTTCATCAAGTCCATAAACACTACCGGTGCATTGGTGAGCCCAAAAGGCATCACCAGAAATTCATAATGGCCATACCGCATATGGAATGCCGTCTTCGGGATATCTTCCTCCCTGACCCTCAACTGATGGTAACCCGATCTTAAGTCTATCTTAGAGAAACAACGGGACCCTTTCAACTGGTCAAACAGATCATCTATACGGGGCATAGGGTATTTGTTCTTAACCGTAGCCCGATTCAATTTCCGGTAATCAATACAAAGTCTCAAAGCCCCATCTTTCTTCTTAGCAAAGAGAGCTGGTGCTCCCCACGGCGAAGTATTAGGGCGGATAAAGCCCTTATCTAGCAACTCCTGGAGTTGAATCTTCAACTCACTCAATTCGACCAGGGCAAAACAATACAGTGCCATAGAAATCGGTGTCGTGCCAGGCACTAAATCAATAGAAAACTCCACCTCTCGATGGGGTGACAAACTAACAAGATCCTCGGGAAAGACATCCGAGTACTCATAAACCACTCTAGTTAACTCAATCTGGATCTCATTACACTCACTACTCATAAAGCTAGCGAGAAGAGCACTAAGCTCATTTCGCCCTCGTGGATCATACACTGGCGGCAAAACTCCACCAACCCGGTCCCCCAAGAAATGAAAACACTCCTCGCTTAAGGTACATACAGTAACCCTCTGGCGGTAGCAATCAATAACAGCCCGGTATAACGATAACCAGTCTATACCCAAAATCACATCGAAACCCGACATAACCATAACTACAAAAGAAAATGGAAGCCGGTGGTCAGCGACCTCAATATCACAACTCCTACACCCTTGTTTCAAAATCAACTTGCCCCAATCAGTGATACAACACAAAATAGGAGATGCTAACTACGCCAACTCCAACCCCAAAATAGATGCAAATGCAGCAGAAATAAAAGAATGGGATGCACCCGTATCAATCAGCACATCAACAACCGAGTTGCAAAACAAAAAGGTACCTCTCACAACAGATGGAGCCAAAAGAAAATGGAAGCCGGTGGTTGGCGACCTCAATATCACAACTCCTACACCCTTGTTTCAAAATCAACTTGCCCCCAATCAGTGATACAACACAAATAGAAGAAGCTAACTGTGCCAACTCCAACCCCAAAACAGATGCAAATGCAGCAAATATAAAGGAATGGGATGCACCCATATCAATCAACACATTGGCAACCGAGTTGCAAAACAAAAAGGTACCTCTCACAACAGATGGAGCCGGTACAAGGTCCTGCGCGGTAACAGCATACACGCGCCCTGAAGGTCTCTGATCTACCTGCTCACCTCTCGGAGCAAAAGACTGCTGCATAGACTGAGACGATGAAGCTCCCTGATTGGCCCTCGAGGCCTGAATTGACTGTGCGGGCTGAAAACTCTATGTCTGCCTCGAACCAGACGCACCAGATGTGCCACTCAACTGTGGGCAATACCTTTTTAGGTGCCCGCCTGACCACACTGGTAACAAGAGAGCGGCTGGCCTCTGCCCTGACTCTGGCTCTGAGGTCGAGCCGAAGATGAAGCTGCTCTCTGCCCTCCTCCCTTCTGCGGGCAAACTGGAGACTTGTGGCCCAACTGACCACATTTGTAACAAGTAATGTCTCTCTGACTGCCTCTCCCAGAGCCTGAACTCGGCACTAGAAAGGTAGATCTCGCAAAAGCACCCTAGGAGTGCTGAGGGTTAGGACCTCTCTGCCTCCTACCATCCCCCTGGCCATCCTGACTCCTCTTGGAGCCCCCTCATCCTCTCCTTCTCCTCGTGTATAATAATCTCTAGATGCGCTGCAGCATCCACAAGGAGTCCATACTCCCGAGTCATGGACCCAGTAACCCTAACCTTGAGCCCGTGTCTCAACTTCTTCTCGAACTCAAGACAACGGCGTTCCTCAGACGCCACTAGCTCAGGTGCAAACCTAGATAAACTGGTAAATGTGGCATCAAACTCGGCCACTGATGAACTCAGCTGCTTGAGCTGACAAAACTGATCCCTCAACTTCTCCCTGACAGCTGGAGACAGAAACTTCTCCTGAAAGGCACCAACGAAAGCCTCCCAAGTACCTCCAATATGACCTCGCACAAACTTCCACCACTAACCTGCGTCTCCCTTCAGCTGGAAGGACGCCAAGGTCACCTTCAAAGCCTCGTCTTCGATGCCAAGCATCTCAAAGGTCTTCGTTATCTGTTCAAGCCACTCATCAGCCTTAAGTGGCTCCTTAGGATCCCCTAGAAACTCATCTGGGTTAGACTAGAAAAACTCTCTTTTTAGAAAAGAAGGCCCTGCCTCAGTAACATGGGCCTGGACTTGATTCTCAGCCCTGAGAATGTCCATGGATTCCCTCAAAGCTTTTACCATCTCGCGGTCTAAGGCGTCCATGGCCTGCTGACCTACTGGCTCGGCCACATTGGCCTGACCAACACC
>NW_021028540.1:305764-330144 GCF_004153795.1 Camellia sinensis
TTTTTTTTTTTTTAAATTTTTATGTGAATGAAAAGCAAGTTTTAAATATGAATAATTAAAGCGAAATGGATTGACAAGTAATCATCATACTTTCAAAGTTATTGCAATAAAGGATTTTAGCTTCTTTAGGCGCTCATCTCAAAACTACAAAGAGAAAAATAAATAAATTAATCTATACAACTCGGGTTGTGGCCATTATAGAGTTTAGAAAAAAACCAAATATATACAACCTTCCGTGTTGTTGTTAGGATTACGTATAATACAAATCACTTCATCGTAGGAAAATTGTCTAATGGTTATCTAGTACTTTTTTTTATTTTTTTGGAGATGTTTTGGGCCCTCCAGCATTTTCTCTTGAAACCTTTCCTGCCCTCATTATAACTCCCTGTTTATAAATTAATCATTTTTTTCCTGAAAAGATGCTAGACACCTATTTTGTTGAGTTATGATGAATTCTCAAGTGTCAAGGTGAAACTTCCTTTATCAGAGATCGCACTTGCAAAATTGAACACAAGTCAATATCATAATTTAGGTTTTGAAATCGAATTTTAGGCAACTTTGGACTTGAAATTGAGAGATTTGATGTTAAATTTTTTAAAATTATAGAAATTTTATATAGGTAATTGATAATTTTAAAGTAAAGGATGTCATAGTAATAAGAGAGAGACATTTCATTAATATTTTTGTATCAGAAGAATCATTCGTCCCATTTTTAAAGAATTTAAATATTTTTGAAACCTACATCTAAAATATAACATTGAATAAAATGCTATAATCATTGAATAAGTAATACGAAATCCATTCATTCTGAATTAGTAAATGCAAATGCACATGCAATGCTCAATCAATACACGTATTTTCTGTATCAATGCAATAGTCAAAATTTATGACTTAACCAATGTGATTAGTTTCAGTTATTCCTAATCCACATGCAATGTCTACAACAATCACGACTATCCTCCACCGATAGCCCAAAACAGTTATTTCTAAACAGGAAATAAATGTATCAACTAACATAATTCCAACATTTTCATAGGTGAGTGATTAAACTAACCAACTACACCATTTACTCAATAAATTTCTCCAATACAATGAATTTAGCCATATTCCTCAATTCCCTTAAATTAATTATACAAATTAATTTTAATATTACAACCAGAGTTTTCCCAAAAATTACCAAAGTAACCCAACACATCAATATACCAAAACTTAGAGCAAAACCTATAAAATGGAGTAGCAAATCCCTACCTTGAAGAAAACAATCCAAAAGGAGAAGACAGAGATGATACCCCAAATACCAAAGTGCTCCAAATCGCCAACTATTCAGATTAAATGAAATTCCTACCTCGAAGAAATAACCCCAAAAGAGAAGATGGAGATGAATGTCCAAACTCCAAAGTGCTCCAAACTACCAACAATTCAGATTAAATGGAAGCCCTCCACCCACTCTATCTTTTTAATGAAGGATCTAGGGTAGAAACACACCCTAAGTGAGTCAAATCTAAGAGAGAAGGTGAGTAGGGAGAGAGAGAAGTCGAACCTAGGGTTTAGAACCAAAAAGAACAATAAAAAGACTGATCAAATCCCGCTGCTACGAATATATACTGGACAAGCTCGCTCGAGCAAAGACTTTGTCGCTCGAGCGACCAGACACAAAGAAACTACGCTCGAGCCAAGGAAGCCTTGCTCGAGCCAACAACTCAAAAGCTCGCTCGAGCGAAAGAAAGCTCGATCGAGCGAAGAACTCAAACCCTCAGGTCTGCAACAAGACACACGCTCGAGCGAAGGAACTATTGCTCGAGCGAAGAACGAACTAACTCGCTCGAGCGAAGAAAATCTCGCTCGAGCCAAGAATGCAAAGCTACAGGTCCAAACCAGACGCAAATTCTCGCTCGAGCTACCAAACCCCGGCTCGAGCGAAGAACCAAAACAACATCTCGCTCGAGCGACAAACTCCCTACCTCGAAGAAAACAACCCAAAAGGTGAAGACAGAGATGAGTGCCCAAATACCAATGTGATCCAAATCGCCAAATGTCCAGATTAAATGAAAGCTCTCAACTCCCTCTATCTTTTTAATAAAGCAACTAGGGTTGAAACACACTCTAAACAGATCAAACCTAAGAGAGAAGGTGAGTAGGGAGAGAGAGAAGTCGAACCTAGAGTTTGGAATCAAAAGAATATGAAAAAGACTGATCAAATCCCGCTGCTGTGTATTTAAACTGGACAGGCTCGCTCGAGCGAAGACTTGGTCGCTCGAGCGACCAGACACAGAGAAGCTACGCTCGAGCCAAGGAAGCCTTGCTCGAGCCAACAACCCAAAAGCTCGCTCGAGCGAAAGAAAACTCGATCGAGCGAAGAACTCAAACCTTCAGGTCTGAAACCAGACTCACGCTCGAGCGAAGGAACTATTGCTCGAGCGAAGAACGATCTAACTCGGTCGAGCGAAGAAAAGCTCGCTCGAGCCAAGAATGCAAAGCTACAGGTCCAACCCAGACGCAAATTCTCGCTCGAGCTACCAAACCCCGGCTCGAGCGAAGAACCAAAACAACATCTCGCTCGAGCGACAAACTCCTCGCTCGAGCGAATAACCAAAATTCTGGACAGCAACACTAGGTTTCTAAACCCAACCAACCTGAAACAAACCTGCCTATCACATCCTATAATTCCAAATGAAAAAAAAAATAAGGGACAACAACAATTATACAATGACAGAATCTACGGAACAGTCCGGATACAATAATCAAATGGGAAAAGACCGGGGTCGCTATAACCTCCCCCCTTTAGAAGAATTTCGCCCTCGAAATTAAGCACAAATTTTGAAAACAGGTTTTTCTTAATTCCCAAAGATATTATATAACATTAATAAACAACTTGACCCAATACTGGTCACTTCATCTCTTTATCAAGAGGCATCTCACAATATATATAAAACATCATATATTTCAACTTGCACCACTATTATGCATTATTCCTTTCAATGCTAACAATTCCATATCATAGTCAATTGCATGATATATATAACACATCCAACAATGTAATCAACATATGCAATGTTACACTAAACTTCTATAATGAAACAAGTGTCAAGATACACCTATTTACCAAAACATACACAATGTTTTACAACTTAAGACATATGTAAAGCTCTTAAATTTATCCTTATATATTAATAGTATTCAGATTGTTTGGATTGTGAGAGTTATGCCTAGATACCTATCAAAATTTTGGTTTGAAAAATTTTATCTTAGAAATTGATTAGACTTAAAAGAGTCATGTTAATGACAGTCTCAAGAGTTGTTAATAAGAAATAAAAAATGATAAAATATTTATAATTTCAATATAGTTTCTTACATGTTGTAAAATATTTTTATATACCTTTTACACAATTCAAAATAATTTTATGAATTAATTACATACAAGTTCTATTTACAAATGTTATGATAGTTCAGGTCCTATTTAAGATTTTTGAACCAATAAGTCTTATTTAGTAAAACTGAGAATATTATCGGTTTTTCCTAATTTTTAAAACTAAAAACATTACCAATTTTGCATAGCAATGTTTTAGATAATTGTTTCACCAATTGGTGAAAAAAAACAGAGGATGAGATTAAATATTTTTGCCCTTCTATGAAAGGTTGTATTGGTTTTGAGATTTCCAGAGTGTGATTCACTACCTCGAGCGGGTCTTATTGCGCTCCAGCGGGGTTTACACACTCCCAGTATTTCGTGTCCCTGCAAAACTTCTACAGGTGTGTTTTTCACCCTCGAGCAGGTTTTCTTACGCTCGAGCGGGTATCTTGGCGCTCGAGCGGGTAGTGCTTTGTCTGTTAAAGTTCTGGGAGGGGGAAATCCACGCTCGAGTGGACTGGTTTTCGCGCTCGAGCAGATGTATTTTATTCTTGCGTCTTGGCGCTCGAGCAGGTATTATTGCGCTCGAGCGTGTCCAGATTTTTGTGCTTGACGCTCGTGCGTTCTATTCTCCGCTCAAGCGAGTCATGTGTATAACAGAGGGCAGCTGGGCATTTTTGAATCACTTTTTTCACTTCTTCTCTCTCTCTCTTACTTTTCCAAAATCGATTTTGAGAGCTCCACTCTCTAGGATCTCCCTTCTCTCTAGGGCTTGATCTAGCTAGAGTGTCCCACTACCTTGCTGTCTTTGCAAAAGGTGTGTTGATCGTCGAGGGCATCGTTTTGATCCGAAAAGTTTGGAATTTGGAGCACTTTGAGTTTGGTCTCCTTCTCCATTTGAGCTCTAACTTCGAGGTAGGGATATCCTACTCCATCTTATGAGCTTTGTCTTTAAATTTTGGCATTTTGATATGTTGGGGGTCGTTGGGTAATTTTGTGAAAGTTTGGGGTCATTGTGTAATTTTTCAAAAGATGGGGTTTCAAACATATAAACCTTTATGTATGTAATACATTGGGAAATGGACTCGGTGTTGGGTTATTGATGAAAATGGAACCTTAGGGTTGGTGTTGCAATTATGAGAAAAAGTCCTAATTGTTGATAAATTAATTTGTATAATTAATTTTGGGAAATGAGAAATTGAATAGGAAATATTCAAATCGGAAGGGTATGGGATTAAAGAGTGGAGTTGGATTTATTTATCGCTCACCTAGACAAATGTTGATATGTTATCCATTTGATGCATTTATTTCCTGTTTAGAGATAACTGCTTTGGGCTATCGGTGGAGGATAGTCTTGATTGTTGTAGACAATGCATAATGATTAGGAAAACTAAAAATAATCAATGGAATGTGTCATCGAATATGACGGTTGGAATAATACATTAACCTTATGTGTTGATTGATTGTGTGTATGATAATTGTTTATATGCACTATGTTGTGTGGGAGGAGATAGGGGATGTACTCCACGGTTTAGGGGAAGATAGGGGATGGACCTCTAAATCGGAAGTTGTTTTATATTGATACAGCACTACAATGTGTATCATATGTGAAGTATGGAAGTGTTTTTGTTATATTGATACAGCACTAAAATGTGTATCATTTGTGAAGTATGGAAATGGTTTTATGTGTTATTGATACAGCACCAAAATGTGTATCCATCATGAATTGCGAAAGTATTTTAGTAATGAGATATAACCTCATTAAATTGCTTGGCCAGGTTCTGAGCCTTGTTTTCAAACTTAAAGTTGAGTAAGAAATGGAAAATGTAATATGACATGAGTTGGAGTATAAGTGTGAACCATCTATCGAATGCTATCATTTTAGTCATTGTTTATAGTTGGTTTAGTATGTTTCTACTGGGCTGTGGCTCACCCTATATGGGACATTATTTTCAGGTACAGGTAGCATGCCACCTCCAAGGACGTAGCTTGGGAGGCTTGAGGCTGTTGGATTCTTTTGTTGTTTTGTTGTATTACATGTATAGCAAGCCAAGGGCTTTCTTTGTATAGAGTTAGCACTCTCTTTTGTAACCAAGTGTTGACTTGGAAAGTTGTAAGCCCATAGGGCATTTACTTTTGATGTCAACATGTAATACATTTTGTAAAGACTACTCTGATGGAATATATTTATGCCTTATTCTCTTATGTTTAAGCATGCTATTGTTGGATGATTTATGGGTTTATTTTGAGGGCGTTACAATTTTTCTTTTAGTTTTCTTAATTTGAAAGTTGATGATTTAAAGTTTTGAAAATCAAAATATATGTCAAATCATCATGTTGCTTTATAGATAATCATAAATGATGAACAAAATCATTGTTTGAAGGGCATTTCTGACTATTAAAAATTTAATGGGACTTGAAGGTTTAAAAAATCTTAGTTAGGACTTAAAGTGTAAGTTCATAAATTGGGACTTGCGTGTAAATGCCCCTAATTTTATATATTTTTCAACACCATCGGCTATTTTTAACATTTTCAATTTAAAATTCTATTATCAAAGTTATAATTTGTTTTTTGTTTTCTTGTTTGTTTGTTTGTTTTTTTTTTTTTTTTTTTTTTTTTTTTTTTTTTTTTTTGTTTGTTTGTTTGTTTTTGGTCAGATTGAACCCCTAACAATTTTATATGTACAAACACTATTTTTACATTGGACAAGGTCATATTTGGGGAATGTAAAATCTTATCCATAATATGAAATTGAATCATTTATTTTTTTAGTGAAGTGCAAATAGTGAAAATTCATTAATCCCCCAACTGCTTGATTAAATTAACTGAATAATGAGAGAATCTTGATAGGTGTAGACAAAACAAACTGAAAGAGCTTTGTGCTCCGCCAAATGGTTGGGAAAAATGTGCTTAACCTCATCAAGACATGTGGTCATCATTTATTATAAAGTATTCTATTTTTAATTAGTATAATATTATGATAGCTTCCAACTTTCATGATCGGAATGAGCAAGGATTCTATCCTTCCCTTTCCTACTTGGCTTCCTCATTGCAATGGTCAAGATTCACCCTAAGAGAATCTAATGGCCCAGATTATCTCAAAAATATTTTTTTTAATTATTGTTTTTTTAAAATAAAATGATCTGGACCGTTGAATTTTCTTAGAGTGAATCTTGACCATTGCAAGGAGGGGATCAGGTAGAGAAGGTAAGGAGGAGATCCTTGCTCATTCCAATGATTGTTTAATGGAATTATATGGTTCAAGAGCTTCATATCATATTCATAAGATATAAAAATAAGAATTAGAATTGTACGGTTCCTAAGTAGATACGAACATTGGGTCAATGGTGGGATTAAAATACTTTACTATTGTAATTTGGCAAATCTCATATATAATGGGATTACTTATTGATAAAAACTTATGGACTTAATGTACAGACGGTTTGCAACTTGACACTGGATATTTGGGATTTACTGTGTAATGAAGGGCCTAAAATAATTTATAAAATTATATTTTACTGATATCTGTTCAAATGTGACATCTTATTTATGCATCTTATTAAGTTTAGGCAAAAATTTATAAAAGAAGTAATAGTTGTTGTATTGAGTTTTTCATATATATATATATATATTAGGAGTGCAAATAGATCAGTTCGGTTGGAATTGAGAAAAAAAAAATTAACATCAAATAAAACTTTTCGATTTTGTTGGTTGAGGAAAAGAAATGGATCGTGGTTTGATTTTTTTAGTTTTGTCGGTTTGATGTAGAAAAAGGATTCACATGAGATTTTATTAGTTTTTTTTTTTTTTTTTAAATGCGTACAATCTCACATTAGGAATGGGAAAAAGAATGATAAAAGTTCTTGTATAAATGATTTCCTCCCTAAATTATTACAAAACTTGTATGATTAGTCACTTATCTTTTGTAATGCCCTGAAATAATTACTATAAACCACCCACAATATTAATTACATAATAACATGCAATGAAATAGTTATCTTCCATTAATCCCAATTATTTGTATGAAAGGGTAACATATGCAAGTATACATTCACAAGTCTAATTCTGAATCTATAGCATATGTTACGACAAGAGATAAGAAAAGAAAAGAAAACAGATAATAAATGCCCTAAAGGCTTACAACTTTCTAAGACAGTGCTTGGTTACAGCAAAAGTGGAATTTAAGTCCAATACAGTTAAAGACCCTTGGTTTGAACAAAACATATACAAAAATTAACAAAAATGAAGCTTTTGCTCTAAATCCTCCTAAGCTATTGCCTTAGCGGAGCCATATCATCAGCACCTGAAATATTTTTTCCACATAAGGTGAGCCAAAGGCCAGTAGAAATAATCCAACACAATATATGAATCTTAACAAAGCTATAAGGTGAATGCATATGCAATGCTTGTGCCAAAACATTTTTATATCTCTTTCCAAAACTATACGATGCCAAATTAATATCATGATTCATAAATCATTTCCTTTTTAGTAGAAAATAGGGTAGTGAATCACACTCTGGAAATCTCAAAACCAATACAACCTTTCATAGAAATTTCGTCCGCAGGAAACCAACACCCATGTAAATGTAGGCTATACAAGCACTACTATTATCATTTTATAGATATTTCATCTACGGGATTAGTACCCATGTATATGCGCGGTTTTAGGACTTTCACCATGGACACTCAGGCCAACTTATTTCAACAAGGCAAAACATGTTTCCTAGATTCACCCCTTTTTCTCAAAAGACAAATATTTCCAATGTACAAGTGTGATTAATGCCCAATGCAAATTAATGAGAAAATGGTCTCAATTCTCCTAATTCACATGCAATTTCTACAACAATTATAGCTATCCTCTACCAATAGCTCAAAACAAGTATTTCTAAATAGAAAAACAATTATCAGTAAAGATAAATTCTCCAAATTTTCAAGAGGTGAGTGATAATACATATCCAACTCTATTATCCTCATCAACATGATTCCAATTTCATAATTTCAATATCAATCTCATTAGATATATAAAATCAACATTTGAGGCATTTAGGGCAAAACCCATTTTCTTTCCAAAATCAAATCCAAATATCAAAATCAACCATTTATTTCCAACTTAACATTATTTTTTACATCAAAATCATTTTCAAGGATCCATTTGAAAAACCCCTCTTTTGATTTTTACCCAAAACCCTAGATTTGTTCCAAATCTTTCAAAATCTCAATATTGCTCAGAAATAACAAATAACTAAGTTAAAACTCATAAAAAGTGTGGAGATATCCCTACCTCAAGCTTAGAGAACGAGAGAGTGATGAGGAAACTCAAAGATGCCAAAAACCAACTTTGCTCCGATTAGAACGAAGTCGTCGCCGAGCTCTACCTTTTTAACAAAGGGACATGGGTGAAAAGATTGATGGATCTAGGTAGATTTGAGTGAAATAGATGAGTTTTAGAGAGAGAATGACTGAAATTAGGGTTTTGAAATGTTTAGAGAGAGAGAGAGAGAGGTGAAAAATTGACTCAAAAAACTGACTTTATGAACTATATACGTGCAGCTCACTCGAGCGCAAGATGTGTTACTCAAGCAACCAGACACAATATGTTTCACCGCTCGAGCACAGAATACAAACTCCTAGTAGTTTTACAGACAAAAGACTGTCACTCGAGTGCAAGAAGCTTCGTTCGGGCAAAGAATACAAACTCCAAGTACTTTTGCAGACCTGCAAAAGTACTGGAGGTTCACAAAGACCACTGGAGCGCAAGAAGTGTCGTTCGAGCGAAGAAACAAAATTCTAGGCAACAACAGTTTGAAAAACAAGATACCAACCTGTTCCAAATGTAACCAACACGTCCTAAAAGCCAAACTCAAAGAGATATAAGGGGAAGCAGGACATGGATAACTATATATAAGACAGTGAAGCCCGGATCCAAAACATCAAACGGGTCGGGTCTAAATCGGAATCACTATAATTTCCTCCCTTTAGGAATTTCGTCTCCGAAATTTAAAATTAAACATCAAAACCATGTTCAAAACAATTATAAACATGATAGTAATTCAAATTCACCACAATGACCCATTCACTGGTCATTCCTCTTATAACCATGATAAACAAGTCTCCAACATTGAATATACAATTCACATTTCCAAACATATGCAATGTTTATGTTACATTAACAAGACAAGATTCTCAATACAAGCTCAAATATCAATAAATAGGTCTGAATACTTCTCACAGACTTCCAACTCACGTTCCCAAGTGGCCTTTTCAACCTTGTGGTGTCGCCACAACACTTTTACCAAAGGAATCGTCTTGCCATGCAAGACTTGGTCTCTTGTATCTAAGACTCTAATCGGTCTCTCCTCATACGAGGCATCCTCATCAACCTTTAACTTAGTCCAATCCAGCATGTGTGAAGGATTCGGCTCATACTTTCGAAGTATACAACTATGGAACACGTCATAAACCCCGAAAAGCTACGGCGGCAAGGCCAAACGATAAGCTACCTCTCCAATCTGCTCTAGGATCTCAAAAGGTCCAATAAACCTAGGAGACAACTTCCTGCTCTTTCCAAATCTCATCAAACCATGTCTAGGTGATAATTTCAAGAAAACGCGGTCTCCCACCTCAAAGGATAACAGTCTCCTCCTACTGTCGTCATAGCTCTTCTGACAACTTTGAATCGTAACCAACCTCTTACGGATAAGTGTAATTTTCTCCATTGTTTCCCGGACCAACTCTGGACCTAACATAGGTGCATCACCCACCTCGGCCTAATATACAGGAGATCTACACTGTCGGCCATACAAGGCCTCAAACGGTGCCATACCAATACTCGACTGGAAACAGTTGTTATAGGCAAACTCCACTAAAGGAAAGTGCCTCTCCTATAACCCCACAAAGACAGGAGCACAACTCTGAAGCATATCTTCTAGGATTTGAATAGTACGCTCTGACTGTCTGTCTATCTGAGGATGATAGGCAGTACCAAAAGTCAACCTAGTGCTCAAGGCATTCTGCAGGCTCTGCCATAACCGAGCCGTAAAACACGGATCTCTATATGAGGCAATAGTCACAGGGACCCCAGGAAGTCAAACAGTGTCCCTAATGTAAAGGTCGGCTAAATAATCTACCGATTCATTCGTGCACATAAGTACAAAGTGCGCTAATCTCTGTACTCCTCCCCTCTGCGGGCAAACCGGAGACTTGTGGCCCAACTGACCACACTTGAAACAGGTAATGTCTCCCTGACTGCCTTTCCCCGAACCTGCACTCGGCATTGGAAAAGTCGATCTAGAAAAGCTACTCTAAGACTGTTGAGGAGTGAAACCTCTCTGTCTCCTGCCATCACTCTGGCCATCTTGACTCCTCTTGGAGCCTTTCTGCCTTTCCTCCTCCTCTTGCATCATGATCTCCATATGGGCTGCAGCATCAACCATACGCACATAATCCCGAATCATAGTTCCTCCAACTCTTAGTGTGAGGCCACGCCTCAACTTTTTCTCAAACTCAATACAACGGCGTTCTTCAGACGCCACCAACTCAGGTGCAAACCTAGATAAACTAGTAAATGCAGCCTCAAACTCGGCCACTGAAGAACTCGACTGCTTAAGCTGACAGAATTGGTCTCTCAACTTTTCCCTGACAGCTGGAGATAAGAACCTCTCCTGGAAAGCATTCACAAAAGCTTCCCATGTACCCCCTATACGACCCTTAGTGAACTTCCACCACTGACCCGCATCCCCCTTCAGCTGGAAAGATGCCAATGTCACTTTCAACCCCTCGTCTTCGATGCCAAGCATCTCAAACGCCTTCGTTGTCTGTTCGAGCCATTCATCTGCCTTAAGTGGCTCTTTAGGGTCACCCACAAATTCGTCCGGGTTAGACCGGAAAAACTCCCTCTTCAGAAAAGAAGGCCCTGCATCCGCAACATGAACTTGAGCCTGATTCTCAGCTCTGAGAATGCCTACTGACTCCCTGAATGCCCCTGCTATCTCTCGGGCCAAAGCGTCCATAGCCTGCTGGCCTACCGGCTCGGCCACATTGGCCTGGCTAATTCCCTCCTGTACTACCGGAATCTCATCCGGTATAGGCATCTCCTGCCCACCACGCCTACCACGTCCTCGTCCTTGTCCCGACATCCTAATAAAGGTAACAAAGACATTAGCACATTAATAAGTGTGCCAAAACTATAGCACTTGCGTCCTAATGCATTGGACAACAATGATTCACTCCACGTAAGCACATAATCACATAAGCACCTACGAATTTCATTCCTGGATAATGATAGTCCCGAGGCGTCACTAAAGTTCCGGTTGGAAACAACATTGATCAAGTGCCTTTCCAACAAGACTTTCAGAAACTCAAGGGTCCAATCAATATCCTAGAAACTACATTCCATACCCACATAGTTACATAAACATGCTATCATATAAGCATATAACAGTACATCTAAGTCTCTATCAAACGAGACGAACCCATTGTGATACTAATCACTTCCCACGTACCCAAAGTATTCGAACCCGGTACGCTCTGATACCAAGTTGTAACGCCCTCAAAATAAACCCATAATATATAACAGTAGCATGCATTGATAAAACAAAACCAATCATTATCTCATTCATCAGAGTATCATTATTGAAGGATATCACATGTAACATCAAAATAAATGCCCTATGGGCTTACATCTTTCCAAGCCAACACTTGGACACAAAATGTGAGTATTAACTCAACTACAAATTAAGCCCTTGGCTTGAGTTTACATGTAATATCAAATAAACTGAAATAACAACTAATCTAAACAGAGTCTTCAACTCTAAATCCTTCCAAGCTAAATCCTTGGAGGGAGCACATCACCTGGACCTAAAAATGATGTTCCCATATAGGGTGAGCCACAGCCCAATAGAAATATACTAAACCAAATATAAGCATTGAATAAAGCAATAGCATTCAATAGATGGTTAACCAAGATAATCAATTACATCATTATACAGTCTCATGACACTAATGTCTATGACACGTTTCATTTTCCATTATTATCAATATGGCTCAGAACATGGCCAAACTATAACAATGAGACTACATCTCACATTAACAATATTTCCAATTCAATAAAACAAATGAGACTAAAGCTCATACCAAAACACTTCCATACTTCCCGATTGATACACATTTTAGTGTTATATCAACAACATGTAAAAACACTTCCAATATCAATAAGCACACATATAGTGGTGCTAATGGAGTCCATCCCATATCTCATCCCAAACAAAATCCGGTTTAGAGGTCCATCCCCTATCTTCCCCTAAACCGTGGAGTACATCCTCTATCTCCTCCCAAATAAAAATGCATATACAATGTATTAAACACTTGTCATATACAACATGCAATCAATATATGTATTTTTTGTATTAATTCAACTGTCTAAATCAATGACTTAACCAGTGTGATTAGTTTCAGTTTTCCCTAATCCACATGCAATGTCTACAACAATCACGACTATCCTCCACCAATAGCCCAAAGCAATTATTTCTAAATAGGAAATAAATGTATCAACTAATATAATTCCAACATTTTCATAGGTGAGTGATTAAACTAACCAACTACACCATTTAATCAATAAATTCATCAATTCCATGAATTCAACTAAATTCCCCAATTTTCCCTAAATTAATTATATAAATTAATTTATTACAACAACTAGGGTTTTTTCCAAAAATTACCAAACAACCCCCAACATATCAAAATGCCAAAACTTAGAACAAAACCTATAATATGGAGTAGGAAATTCCTACCTCGAAGTAAATAACCCGAATAGAGAAGATGGAGATGATGACCCAAAATCTAAAGTGCTCCAAACCGCCAAACTCTCAGATTAAAACGAAGCTCTCGACTCACTCTATCTTTTTAATAAAGAGCCTAGGGTAGAAACACCCTAAAACTAGATGATACCTGAGAGAGAAGGTGAGTGGAAGGAGAGAGAAGTCGGACCTAGGGTTTTGGATCAAAAAGAATATTAAAAAACTGAATTTTTCCCGCTGCTGCCTATTTAAACCTGACAGACTCGTTCGAGCGAAGGATTGGTCGCTCGAGCGACCAGACACAAGAAAACTCGCTCGAGTGAAGAAGGTCTCGCTCGAGCCAAAAACTCGAAGCTTCAGGTCTGCAACCCAGAAGCTCGCTCGAGCGAAGAACTTGAAAACATACACCTCGCTCGATCGAGCGAAGGAAATCTTGCTCGAGCGAAGAAACACTGCTCTCAGGTCTATACTAGACGCAATCGCTCGCTCGAGCGAAGAAATCCTGGCTCGAGCCAGCAGACACAAAACTCAACTCTCACTCGAGCGACCAAACCCTGGCACGAGCGAAGGTCCAAAAATCTGGACAGCAACACTTGGTTTCCAAACCCAACCAACCTGCAACAAACCTACCCAACACATCCTATAACTCAAAAATAAGAAAGTAAAGGATGACAACAACAATTTGATAACAACAGGTTCTACGGAACATAAGTCTGGATACAACAACCACTATGAAAAGACCGGGGTCGGTATATGTATGTATGGGGTGCACATCATGAGTGGTCCAAATTTGTGGGGTTTTATGGGAGTCTTATGAGGATGGGAGTCTCAATCATTGCTCTGCTATATTATGGAATTTTAAAAAGTTATTCAAAATGTTATCAAAGTGTAGCTCGTATCTATTTTGGTGTGATTCACGTTACACTAATTATGCCACACATTTTGTTTGTGAATAACTTCTAAACCACTTTTTAATACCGTTTATGTTTTTTTCACAAAATTTGTGTGAGATATTTTTTGGTAAACCAAGTTGAACACAGACCAAAATAAGATTAGTGCGATGTTTTTGGTGACGAATTTATTTTTGTCACTAAAAATATTTAGAGATCAAAATAATGATTTTAAAGATCAAAATAATTGATTGCTAAAAATCTTATATCTTGGAGTGAGTACATTAAAGGAATTGAAATGAAGATACAAAGAGGAAAATCTTTTAAGCAATGGATCCATTATGACTTATAGAATTGAGTACCATTTGCAAATGATTTACATTAGAAAATTTTTATTTTAAATTTTAAAATTTCTAATATTTTAGAGTAGGAAGTTTGAAATTTTAAAAATGCTTCCCTAATTTGACACTTACAATAATATAACATAATAAGTGCACATTATTAAATTACAACACACTCAAGTATATAAACTCAACTCTTTTGTAAGTCTAAACTTTAGAATTTCTAATATTTGTCTTCTTTAATATTTTAAAGTTTCCCATAAAAAGAATATTTTAAAGTTCCATTATTATAAACCAATTTTATAAAGTTTATTAATTTGTATACATTTTTTATACTTGAGTTGGTCAACAAGAACCCATGTGACCGCGTTGCTCTCAATGCATGGGTCACTATTAAACTAAGGCCTTGTTTGGCATTATTTTAAAAAAAGTCAAAAAATTACTATCCTATTTAAGTCATATCATCATATTTAAATCACATCACCTCTCTAATACATCACTTCAAACCTAACTCATACTCAACTTATATTTTATAAAAAGTCAAAAAGTACACTTATTTAGATCATCCCAAATCACCCTTAAGTCGGTCCTTATTTAACAATACGCATGGGTCATTATTAAACTAAGTCGATCCTGATTTAAAAATTTTAGAGTATTAAGTGATATAATTATCTACATAATGTTCGTAATTAATAATGTAATTAGAAATTTATGGGGTAAAATAATGTTGATTCACAGTTGTCAAATAAATGAAAATTTTAAATAACTATTTTTTTTTCATTTTTCGAAATCACTACATAATAATATATCTACAATTATTTAATAATTTTTCATGTAGCCTATATTTGTGCAAATTAAAGTTAATGAATAGTCCAACACTAAAGACAAGTGATTTGTATAAATCTTGATATATGATTTGTATAATATGATAGTATATGATTTCAATATTGGACTATGATAGGTAGTGATTACTATATTAGAGTAGTTGGGTCCTAGGGATATTTACCAGACTGGTGGTGTTACATGCACTAATTAATGTATGTATTAGTATACTAATTAGTGTTATGTCATTATTATTGACCCCACCTATTATACAAATTACAAATATCCACAACCTCTAACATTATGCCACATAATCTGTTAGTATATTAATTATTACATTAATTGATACATATAGTATTATTCTTTACTAGACAACTATGACAAAGTTCTCATTAATTGAGTGTGGTTTGGTCTACCAACTCATATTTATAAAATCAAAAATGCTAGAAATTCTAAAAATTCAATCAAAAATTCTACCAACTGTCTCACATGGGTGGACCACACCTGTAACGCCCTAAAAAAAAATACATATAAACCCAACATTTTTGACATACATAGACATAAGAAAAGACAATATATATATTCCATACATCAGAGTGTTTGGTACAAAAGTGTTACATGTTGATAATAAAAGTAAATGCACTACGGGCTTACAACTTTCCAAGTCAACACTTGGGTTCAACAAAAGAAGAGTTCTAACTCTTTATACAAATAAGCCCTAAGCTTGAATTTACATGTAACACAAAAGATAACATCAAAAATATCTTCCAGTCTCTAAGCCTCTTAAGCTACGTCTTTGGGGGTAGCATGTCCCCTAAACCTGAAAATGATGTCCCATATAGGGTGAGCAACAGCCCAGTAGAGATATACTAAACCAAATATGAGAATTAACTAAAACAATAGTATTCGACAGATGGCTAACCCTTATAAACCAATTTACCACACAATCCAATTCCATGACACAAAGTCCATGTTTCAGTTCATATTTCTTTATTTATACAATTTCAATTCATAATCCTGGCTCAGAACCTGGCCAAACAATTTAATGAGATTATAACTCATATTATAACACTTCCATATTTCACAATTTACATGAGACTATTCTTACATTCAAACACTTTCATACTTCAATAAGTACACATATTTGTTGTACTAATGGAGTCCATCTCCTATCTCCTCCCAAACAGGTTTGAGAGTCCATCCCCTATCTCCCCTCAAACCATGGAGTACAGCCCCTATCTCCTCCCACACAATACACACATACCATGTATATAAACACTCATCATATACAAGGATCAATCAATACACATATTTGATGTATTATTCCAACCGTCATATTCAATGACATATTCAATGTGATTAGTTTCAGTTTTCCCTAATCACCATATAGTATCTACAACAATCAAGACTATCCTCCACCGATAGCCCAAAGCAGTTATTTCTAAACAAGAAATAAATGCATCAAACGGATATAATATCAACATTTTTCATAGGTGAGTGATTAATTTATCCAACTACACCATTCAATCCTATAATTTACCAATTTCATTATTCTGAACTCAATTTCATATTTTCACATTTTCCCAAATTAATTTATTACAATAGTTAGGGCATTATTCCCTCCTTCTCAATATCAACCCTAAGCTTCGATTTTACCAATCATTTTCCAATGTCTCACATACACATGGGTTTTAATATTTGAAAACCCCTCCTTTATAAATTACATAACAAACCCTAACTTTCCCAATATTACCCAACAATACCAACTAATCAAAATTACCAAAGTTTATGTAAAAACTCATAAAATGGAGTAGGGTACCCCTACCTCGAAATTAGAAGCCCAAAGGAGAAGATGGTGAAAATCCAAAGTGCTCCAAATCCACAAATTTTCAGATTAAAAAAAAGCCCACACCACCCTCTATCTTTCTTACAAAGAGACTAGGGTAGAAACACTCAAGAACTAGATAAAACCCTAGAGAGAAGGTGTATAGAGAGAGAGAGGAGACGGATCTAGGGTTTGAGAAGAAAAAGAGTTCAAAAAGTGAAAAAGAAGACTGCTGCTGTGTGCTGATATAACAGAGGCTCGCTCAAGCAAATGAGTGCTCACTCGAGCGAAGGAGTGACCGCTCGAGCGACCAGACACAAAGATACCTCGCTCGAGCGTAGAAAGCCTCGCTTGAGCCAACAATTCGAAACTTCAGATCTGCAACCGGAAGCACGCTCGAGCGAAGAAACCCAAAACATACAGCTTGCTCGCTCGAGCGAAGAAAATCTCGCTCGAGTGAAGAAACACCACCTTCAGGTCCAACCTAGACGCAGACGCACGCTCGAGCGCAAAACCTTTCGCTCGAGCGAAGGGACACACCAGACCAAGCTCGCTCGAGCCAAAGCTGCGTCTGAACAAAAACCTGAAGACACACAAAACTCGCTCAAGCGAAGGAACCAAAACGCTGAGCTCGCTCGAGCGACAAAAGTCTCGCGCGAGCGAAGAAGCAAAAATCTGGACAGCAACTATTGGTTTAAACTCACTACCAACCTGTAACAACCTGCCCAATACATCCTAAAATTCATATACAAAGAATTGAAAGATGGAAGCAAGATATATACGATAACCAACATCACGAAACCTAAGTCCGGAATACTGTACATAAAGGGGAAAACTCGGGATCGCTATAACACACATGTGAAACATTTGGTAGAACTTTTGGTAGAATTTTTAGAGTCTCTAGCATTACTCTTATAAAATAAGACTGATCAAATTTCTTTGTCAAAATATTTTTTTTAATAATGCTATATGCACCAATTAGTGTACTAACTAGTGTACCAATTGATGATGTGTCATAATTTAAGAGATTTTTGATATTTGCAATTTGTATAGTGAGTAAGGTCAATAATAATGTCATAAGTAGTATTGATACACTAATTAGTACATGTAGTATCACGTTTTTTTTTTTTAAAAAAAAAAAATCCACTTTCATTTTTATCAATAAGATGAAAATGTTTCCACTTTATTTATGTATAACCAACACATCATCAATCAATTAAAATTCCGCCTTTATGCTCTTTTTATTACAATGCATCAGTTTTAATGAAATAAAATGACTCGTAACTTACAACACAAATTACAATTACATATGAAAGCACAACTTAATTTTATTTTAAAATAAAAATTTCAATAGTAAAAATATAATAAAAATATTCGTCATTTTTTGGGACAGTGATAAAAATGAAGTATCAAAAGCAATATTACAAAATTAAAAAATTATTCAAAAAATAAAGTGTATAACTCGTATTCATTTTGGTGTGACTTACATTTATCTTATTATACCACACATTTTGTTTTTGATTAATTTTGACTAATTTTTTAAATCGTTTATTTTTTTCATAAAATTTGTGTGAAATATTTTTTGGTAAGCCAAGTTGAACAGAGAAATACATAAAAGAATTGAAATGAAAATGAAAAGAGTAAAAGATTTTTAAGCAATGGATCCATTATGACTTATAGAATGGAGTACTATTTGCGCATGATAGGGGTTATTTTAAATTCAGAATTAATTTTTTCAAAATAACAAAATTTATAATAATCTGAAAAGTACAAATCATTGAACAGTGCTCTGATTTGGAACATAAGAAGGTTCAACACATTTTATCCACCATCATTTTTATTAAATTTTTTAAATTATGAATGAAGAAGTATAATTAAGATTTAATTAATATATTGTGAGATGTATATACAAAATGAATTTAATTTACACATTAATGCTCCTAATTAAAATTCGGAATAAAATCCCTTCTATGGGTTGATTTTTGCCGACCCCAACTCACGTGAATAGGCCGCTTTGCAATGTGCACATGGATCAATTATTAACCTCAATGACGTGTGAGTGACCCATTGCATTAATCGGTCTTATAAAAATGTTTTATTATGCTATCCTTGTCATAATATTAATCAATATTTTATGTATATCTTGTTCAATAATTCAAAGTTTTATTGTTGTATATTATATAGTAATTTTTTTAAAATACTAACTTATATAATATTTTCAATCACATTTTTTTGATACCAATAAATTTGAGTAGCCCATTTTGTTTGGGAGATTCTATTTGTATCCAAAAAATTATTAAGTATTATTCTCAATACACCTTATGTTTTTTCTCGAATTATCCTTTAAGATACACTCAGATAATAAACAAATCAAAAATCTTAAATATGGATCAATTATTAACCTCAATGATGTGTGAGTGACCCATTGAATTAATCAATCTTATAAAAATGTTTTATTATGTAATCCTTATCATACTGTTAATCTATATTTTATGTATATCTTATTCAATAATTTAAAGTTTTATTGTTGTATATTATATAGTAATTTTTTTAAAATACTAACTTATATAATATTTTCAATCACATTTTTTTGATACCAATCAATGTGAGTAGCCCATTTTGTTTGGGAGATTCTATTTGTATCCAAAAAATTATTAAGTATTATTCTCAATACACCTTATGTTTTTTCTCGAATTATCCTTTAAGATACACTCAGATAATAAACAAATCAAAAATCTTAAATTACACCACTTTAAAAAATCATTTCAAAAATCCTTTTGATGCTTGTTTCAATTGATCATTTTCAATTATCTGGGGGAGGTAATTTATTCCATTTTCATTTGCGTTCTGACTTGTAGCCATTGGTGTTTCAACTTATTTTGGTATTAGGGATTTCTTGAGCTTAGAGGAAAAAACATGAAATATAGAAAAAGACTTCCGAGGAATATGCAAAAATAAAAAAGTGAAACAGAGGCAAAAAGAAAATGATCAAATAGTAAACAATACTCAGAGTCACAAGTTTTTTATCAGCATGTAGTTGCATTCCTCAAACCGTCTTTGGCTTTTAAAAGGTATTTTGATTGGCCTCAAAGCTTTTCCACTGCGCAAGTTCAGGAAAACCACTCAATTGATCTTAGATCGTAAATTTTGGTGTAGTGAATTGGAATTCTGGAGTGGGGAAGGAGATGAAAAAGAGAAATTAAAATTAAAACTTAAAGAAAAAGATTAAGAGAGTTGAATATAAAAAATATGAGTGTACTATAAGAACAAAATAATTTTTTATTTTAAAATTTGATATATATTGTCCTTATTAATAAATTTACATTAATATATGTAACGCCCTCAAAATAAACCCATTATATATACATCATTGACATGCAATATTTAAAGAAAACAATTCATTAATTTATTCATCAGAGTATTACTAAATAAAAGCATTACATGTAATATCAAATTAAATGCCCTACGGGCTAACATCTTTCCAAGCCAACACTTGGACACAAAAATATGAGTTCTAACTCAAATACAAGTAAAGCCCTAGGCTTGAATGTTTACATGTACTAACAAATAAAAACAATTAACTAAAGATAGTTTTCAACATCCAAAAGTCAAATCCTCCCAAGCTAAGTCCTTGGAGGTAACTTATCACCTGAACCTGAAAATGATGTTCCCATAAAGGGTGAGCCACAGCCCAGCAGAAAAATACTAAACCAAATATAAGTATTGAATAAAGCTATAGCATTCAATAGATGGTTAACCAAGATAATCAATTATAACTTAATACCGTCTCATGACACTAATGTCTATGACATGTTTCAATTCCCATTATTATCAATATGGCTCAGAACCTGGCCAAACTTACAACAGTGAACTATATATCATATTCACATTACTTCCAATATCAACAACACAGATGAGACTCAGGCTCACATCAAAACACTTCATACTTCCCATTTGATACACATTTTAGTGCTGTATCAATAACATGTAAAAACACTTCAATATAATAAGCACACATAATAGTGATGCTAATGGAATCCATCACCTATCTCCTCCCAAACAAAAATCCGGTTTAGAGGTCCATCCCCTATCTTCCCCTAAACCGTGGAGTACATCCCCTATCTCCTCCCAAACAATATGCATATGCAATGCTCAATCAATGCATGTATTTTCTGTATTAATTCAATAATCTAAATTTATGACTTAAACAAATTGATTAGTTTCAATTTTCCCTAATCCACATGCAATGTCTACAACAAACACGACTATCCTCCACCGATAGCCCAAAACAGTTATTTCTAGACTGGAAATAAATATATCAACAATTCGATAGGCGAGTGATTTAAATTATCCAACTACACCATTTAATCAATGAATTCCTCAATTTCATGAATTTAACCAAATATCCCAATTTTCTTAAATTAATTATACAAATTAATTTATTAATACAACTAGGGTTTTTCCCAAAACTACCAAAGTACTCCCAACATATCAAAATACCAAAACTTAGAACAAAACTTATAAGATGGAGTAGGAAATCCCTACCTTGAAGTGAGGAACTCAAATGGAGATGATGACCAAAGACCAACGTGCTCCAAATCCCAAGTTTCTCAGATTAAAACGAAGCCCTCAACCCACTCTAACTTTTTAATAAAGGACCAATGTTAGATACTCACCCTAGGTAGATCAATTCTTAGAGAAAAGACAAGTTTAGAGAGAGAGAGAGAGAGAGAGAGAGAAAAAAAAAACTCTCAAGGGGCGGTTTTTAAAAGTTAAGAAAGAAAAAGTAGGTCAAAAAGTGATCCAAAAAGTGAAATCTCGAACTGATGTAGTCGACTCCCCGCTCGAGAGTCCAAACTCCCGCTCGAGCGTCGAATACGCACTCCCAGTACTTTTGCAGAACCAGGTCCCCGCTCGAGCGGCACTCACACACTTCCGCTCGAGCGTCCAATCCCACGCTCGAGCGTCCAACACTACACAGGAAATACTGGATGGGTGATAATCCCGCTCGAGCACCAAAACCCCCGCCCGAGCGGACAAGCAACAAAAGAATCCCCGCTCGAGCGGACAGGTCAAAATCTGGGCAACTAGTTTTGGCATCTAAACTCAACCGACCTGTAACAGACCCGCCCAACACATCCTATAACTCAAAATGCAAAGAGATTAAAGGACAACAACAACCAATATATAATGACAGGATCCACGGAACCTAAGTCCGGATACAATAATCTAAAGGGAAAAGACCAGGGTCGCTATAATATATAATAAGAATTAAAATTTTAAAATGTTAACTAAACTAATGTGTTTTATTATTTAGCTGCAAATAGAATTATTATTTTATTTTCATCCCATGGGCCATTCGTAAACTCCATTATGAGGTGTGAGTGACCCACTTTGTTTTGTGTGAAAAATTATTAAATAGTGTTTTTAGTATAATGTGACAATTTATATGGAGATTTTTAAATTAAGATTTGAATTTGAAAAATGCAAGAACTTATTTTTATGAATCCTAAATTTATTTCGAATGTGTTTGTATAATGAAAATTAAATTAATGAAATGTGAGATCTACATATAAAATGAATTTAAGTCATTAATGATTTTTTTCTACATAAATTCTGATTTGATAAGGGTGGGCTTATAGTATTGTTGTTTTGATTTGGGTAGCAAGACTAAACATAGACATTTTCATCAATCAAAGGGCGATCGAGATAATTTGAGACTTAAAACGATAATAATAAAGGACAAGTTTTACAACATATATATCTATATATGTATATATATATATATATTTAACATTGTTACAATCTTTTTATTTCAAATTTTTTTATTTCGGTTTCCTTTTCAAAATTGCAAAATAATTAAAAATAATATTAAAAAAATATCTCCACAATAACTCCACCCTTTTAAACATTTTAAAGTTATGCAGTTTTAGCTTACTTTTCCCTGTTAATATCTGTTTGGTTTGATTTTAGAATCTGTTTCTAGAAAAAATTTCTAAAAAATTAAAAATTAGTTTGTTGAAAAAAAATAAAAAAAATCAAAATCAAAAGAACTTATTTCTTTTATATAGTTTTATTTCTTTGGATGACAAATAATTTTTACAAATTTAAAAATATTTTTTGATATATTTTTTTTTGTCAAACTAATTTTTATTTTCAATAAAAAAATTTTAAATTTCAGAAAAAAATCAAACCTCTTTTGAAGCTTCGAGTTACAAGGAGCTGTCAGACAAAAACTGATCAACCACATATACATATTTCTATTGTTTTTGGTGCATAGCTAATAATAAAGTAAGTCCAGTTGTACCCACCCATAAGGTTTTGCTAGCATCATCAACCCAACAAATAATAGCTTATTCAAATTTAGATCATAGTCCGATAAAACGTAATCATAACAACTAAATAGTTTCTATAGATATGTGAGACCACCCTGTAACCTTGGTTGGTTTCTCCAACTTCTTTTCATAGAATTTGAAAAAATCATGCCTTGAAAATCACTTGTGTGGCAAAAAGCCAAATCTAAATAGTTTATAGAGAAACCAGAGGAGAAAAATGCTAAAAAAGGGCTAAACACATGTTCTCGTATACTTTGTTTCTTTCTTGTTTACTTTATTTTCTTTTGGATAGAAAACATAGATGTCTCAACAACTTATGTTGTTTCTTAGTTGGTTGAGTTAACAAATCCAGAGATGCCAAAAAAAGGTTGACATCAAAACAAGAAATTTATTAAGAAAATCAGAAAGGATAAAAGTGCTAAAACAAGAACAAAGTACAAACATATAATTTCATCTATTTGTTTGTCTGTATTAGGTTATACTTTTAATTTAGCATAAATTCATTTCAAAATTTATTTCATTTCATTAAAAACAAGGCTATATACAATTACCATCTATTTTAATTTCATATATATATATATATTTATTTTATCAGAATAGCAATATCCATTAAAATAGCTCAACAGCACCTACAAGGATAGGAATCCATCCAAAATCAACATACATCATCAAAGGTAAGATGAAAAATCAAAGAAAATACATGAGTAAATCTATGAAGAATGCCCAGCTACACAACAAGTGCTTGTGCTCGTACTGCAAGCAGAGGCCAACAGACGGCCGTAGAGCATACCGAGAATAGATCATAGAATACATCCACAAAGTAGGTAAGCAACACTATACACAGATGGATTCTGTTGGCTACATATTTTGTAAAAGCCAGTTACAGTTCGGCACGTGGCAGAGTAAGGGTAATAAAGGGAGGTTATTCAAACCTTTAATCCTGATCGTACACGTGGCAATAAATATTGGTCCTCACATGATCTGAGTAACACTAGATCAATAACGGGATGCAAGATGACATAT
>NW_021028540.1:340205-351727 GCF_004153795.1 Camellia sinensis
AGAGCATTTGTCTATTTGTCTATTTTGCTGACTTAGGAATCGGAGAGGTATCCGGCACACACCCGCCGGCTAGCTCACGTTTGTGTTTTCAGGGAGTAAAGCGACGACGACGTTTGGAGGAGTGCAAACTTGATCAACAGAATCATACGAGAAGATTATTCTGTGCTCGTATAATTATTAATAACAAAAATCAAACTTAACTAATGAATTACAAAATCAATTTCTTGGAATTTCAACTTAACTTAATTTGTAACCAAAAACTTAATTTATAATCATAGATGTTTCAAAATGTGTTTAAATTGGATAAAATTTTTAAATTAAATTATATGCATGGATTAAAGATCAAAATCAAACAAATTTCTAATTTTCAAAGCTTTTCCTTTTTCTCTTCAAAATATAAGATTGAATTAGTTCAAATTCTTCAAAATCCATGATGCATGTATAATTAGAGTATTAAACTTGTAAATTTTGCTCATACATGCAACAATGAGGCTTAATTTCATGCAAGACTACAACATCAAACCCAAAATAATTAATTTCCATAACCATGAACCTAACTTTATTTCTTCATCTTTGTTTTCTAACTCCTTCCAAATATATGAAATTGGAGCCAAACTCATCTTTAATTTCAAGTGTGATACAAGGATTCTACAAAATCAAGGTTGAAATCCTTTCCTTTAATCTTCAATTTGAAATTTTTTTTGATGATCTTCCATTTTCCTTTCTTGAATTTCCTTCAAAACCCACCAGCACAAACAAACAAGCTCTCTCTCTCTCTCTCTCTCTCAGTTGTGTTCTTTCGAATCAGGATCCTCTCCTTCATCTCTCTCTTTGTTTCTCTACTTGCTGGGCTATTGAGCCCACTTTCGAGCCCAATTTCGATGATCCGAACCATTTACATTTTTAGATTTGTTAAGTATATCATACCAATAAAAGTTGATTGAATATCGAAAACTATGTGTTCGGATCATCGAACTAAAAATTATTTTTCTTAAAACTTTAATAAATAGTTTTCCAAACACATGCTTTCTGATATTCGATCAATTTGATTTTTTACAGGTATGATATACTCAACAAATCTTAAAATGTGAATGGTTCTGATCATCAAAATTGGGCCCAAAAGTGAGCCCAATAGCCCAGCAAATAAGGAGACAATGAGAGAGATCAAGGAGAGGATCTTGATTCGTTCTTTCCAGCCAAAAAAGTAGATGATGAATAGCAATGTACTACACCCCCTTTCTTTATTCCACTTTCTTTTCCCCCTTTATATATATATATATATATATATATATTAAAATGGTGGAACACTCTAATTCTCTCGTCCTATTTAATTGACTTGATTAGATTATTTCACTAATCACATATTAACGTAATTAGTCAATTGCTAATATTAATTAATTATGCCTAATCTTTAATTTAATTAGTCTAATTGGCTTCAATTAAAGCTCAATAATTATATTTAATTTTTACCATTCTAAATCAGATTTTTAATCAAACTCCCAAAAGGTTTCAAATATTAAATTAAACTTATTGCCATCATCAATTTTGATTTCCCAAATCATTTAGGCCTTCAATTTCTGATCACACTTATTTCTGTTAATAAATTACATATTCAAATTGAACACCTCATAATTAAATTTAATTCATAATAATCACAATTCCCAATCTTCATAACTTGATCAACTCTAATTAGGACCCAACTAATAAAATCTCAATTTTACTAAACTGAATCGAATATTTAATTAAACTCTCATATGGTCCGATACTGGAAATTAAAACATTTCAATTCGTCAATTTCACCTTCTTGAGCCACTTAAGTTTTTAATTTCTAATTCCAAAATAACTCTTTTATAAAATTATATACGAATCAACCCCAATATTGTTCATCAATCCCACAATTAAATCGAAATAATAATTAATTAAAATCTAATCACCTTGATTAATTAAATGTAAAATATTTTACGTGGCGGGGTCATCACACAATTCATGCATTCTTAGGACTTCATAGCCCGCTATCAGCTATGTTTGTGTTCACCTTAGTGAAACCTCCACCCTTAGTCACTTAACCACAAACTCTCCAGCTTAAAGGCCACAGCCAAGCCTGCTATCAGCATGCTATGCCTTAGTACCAAGCCCAAGGGGCCTTCCTTAAGTCCTACCTATGCGACTAAGGCAGGTCCATGACCTGGGTAATGGAAATGGAGTCCCTTACACTTAAGCTACCCTATTCCCGTTTTCGTGGGGTTGTCACGGTATACTGGTTTACCTTTGGGCCTGCTATTAGCTCTAACCAGTGAAATATGAGACCTGCTATTAATCCTAGGCCTACGATCAATCCAAGGTGAGGTACCTCCCTTCACAAGTTAGTTGCGGCAACTGCAATTACTACAGTGGTTGCAGTTGCTACGGTGGAGATGTCCTGTTGCAAGTCCAAATAGTTACCCCAACAATATTAAGGATGGCGGCATCGACAAAGTACCTCTACAACTCGTAAGCTGCAAATGTTGCCTCTACAACTTAGTCGCTTCGGTTTTCTGTTTCCCTCAACAACTTCGAAATGGCAGCGGAACCAACAATATTAGAAATGGCGGCTCCGAGGCAAAAGTGCCTCAGCAACTTTGACCGTTGCAAGTAATACCTCTGGAACTTGACTTAGACACTTTCTTCGTGGAGTCTGTTAGGATCCTTGGCGGGTCGAACCTACTTCGGCCCACTTGTTGGCCCACTTCTCTTGAGTTTTAGCCCATACTCCTTTAGACATTCTTGGTCCCCTAAAAGGGGCGATCTCAGCACTTAGGCCCATACTTGGAGTTCAATTTCTAACCCTCTACAAAGTAGAAGTCAATTCTTGCTATCATGAACTCACATATACAATCAATTTCATTTATATGCTTCCAATTTCATGATAGGGCAACCACAACCTAAAGCCCCCTTATTTTCATGTTTTTTTCCTAAATGGAGTCACGCAACATATTCATACCAATCTACCTAATCTTCATGAACCTTACAATTTCAAATTTATTTTCATGTGTACATGATATTGAAAACCCTCAATTTCATATACATTAATGACACTTTCTAGCTTTGAGTAATTTCAAGAATTTTAGCTTCTACAAATATAATATGGAATGAACATATAAGAAGACAAAATTACTTATTTGAAGAAAAAATGATAATAATTATAGTTTTTAGTATTTTTTAGTTTGTGTAAGTCTTAAAAAAAATTATGTAGTTTTAGAATTTTTAGTTGTGAGTTTTGGTTTGTGAAAGTAGAGAACTCAAGTAGGAAAAAACAATTGGGTTTTTATCAGAAAATTTGATGTAACAAAAAATGACTTGCCAAATTTTGAGCTGAATTTAGCACAATATTTTATTTTATTTTTATAACAGAAAGTAAGAGCACAAGATCTTATTTTTTTTCATTTTTTGACAATGAATTTCACTCACCATTAAAGAGGAATTTTTGTAAAACTTAGCCATTTTTTAACTTTAGCAAGCCTTTCAACTTGATCATTAGAATTGCTCTCATCCATGGGTTAAGCTAGTTTGATTCATTCGTAGAAAAGTAATAAAAAGCGAACTTTAGCATCTCATTCTCAAGCAATATAAAGTGAATTTTAGTGTTTCATTGTCGTTTGATAATATTATTAGTTTTTTTTTATTAAAAAATAAAAAACTTCATTGATGTATACAAAAGTTTTGAGAACAAACAAAAATCCAGATAGTAAGAGCATCTCTAATGGTGAAGCAAATTTTTCACCAAATCTGAGTAAAAAAAAAAAAAACAATTTCCTCAATCTGAAACGAGCTGCTCCAACCGTTACACTGTAACGTCCATCAAAATAAAGGGGACGTCCGGTGGGACGACCGGCCGGTTGACCGGTTGGTGCCTCTTGAAATATTCCTCCATCTTTTTCTTCTTTACCAGCACTTTTTTTTTTTCTTTTTTCTTTTTTTTTTTGATAAATAACTACCCGCTCTTAAAACTGCTGAACTCATGTATAATATAATACCAAAAATTATATTATTTTTCCTAATGTATCTTGGCCATACGAATAATTCTTTTTTTTTAGATTGTCATATCATCATATCCATATTGGATCCACATCCATGCTTCATAGAGTATATCTATTTCTGATAACTAATTTTGGCAGCCAACATGTGCAATCAGCAAAAACTTTAATAGCTTGTTTGGATTGAGTGATTTGATGAGAAATGATGAGAACTCTTTTACAAAGAAAGAAAAAGAAATCACATCCATATCCCTATTTCGCACGATTTGCTTTCTAACCCATCAAAACATGATAGAGAAAACGCAATCATCTCTTTTTTTTTTCTCACACCAATGAGAGACCACAATCATTTATTTTATTTTCTCAATTCATATACCAAATGAAGTGTAAGTCCATATCTAGTCCAGCACAAAGAGTTATTCTTAAATTCCTCCAAAAATTACATTGAAATGTTTTCGAACAAAACAACAAAAATCACAAAACATGAACAGAGCACGCCACATTAGGGGAAAAAATGATTCAGAGGGAAAATAAATTTGGAGAACGATTTTGGCACATATAATCGTACCCGTTAATTCAAACAAAAGCACCAAGGTCACTTCAATTCACATGTAAATAAGTGTATGTGTGACTGTGGGTGTGAGAGAGAAGAGTACCTGAATGAAGATGAGTGAGGAGAGACGAGACTTCCCTTTTGCTACCTTTGTATACCCTATGAATCAAAGTCATAGATAGTAAAATCAGAACAAAATCATAAAATAAAACCCTAATAAATAAACAAAACGAGAGAATCAAAGGAAAAGCATACTTGAGTCGACGACCATACGATAGGAGAAATCAGAACCGTCCGTTCCGGATGGCCTCCCATTTCCAATTGTAGGTTTCCTCTGCTGCATCTCTCTCCCTCTCTCTTCGTCTTCTCCTCTACTGCGTTTGCTTTGTTCAAGGAGTAAATTATCAAAGGTCCAAACATAAATGGTTAAATTACAAATACATGACATTTACTTAAAATATAAATTACCTATTATAGTTTGAAAATTATATCTTACTCATTGAAGTTTTTAATTACATCAGAAATTTATATTAATTAATAATTTATAAAATTTTATTAGGAATTTTTACCAGTCAGTCCCAATAATTGAATCTATTATTTATTAGGTCTTAAGTTTCTATCTCAAGTACCAAGAAATCCTGTTATATTTTTTTATTTCGATTTTACCCTTGCTACCAGCTGGTAAAAATCCCCATTTAAATCATCCCAAACACTTTCTAAATCTTTAATTGTTTATAATATTTATTAGTCATTAATTTTTCAATTTGTATTAACTTCTCTCTTAATCATTTTTCCAAAACTCTCCTTTTTTCTCATCTCTTTCTCTCTCTCTTTAGAAAATACCACCATTGTAGGCATGGCCATGGCCATGGCCATCCACCCACAATCACCACCATCGTCGTCCGTCACTAACCACCAACCATCTCCACCATCGCCGATCAATACTTCACCATCTCTCAACCGCTTGACTCGCTCGCCTAACATTGTTGTTTTCCTTCCTCTTTGCCATTACCGTCACTCTTCCTCTATCCTCCATCCTTTATCTTCCATCAACGTCGTTCTTCTTCAATCATCAATCCACCATCTTCAACATCAAACTTCGCCAATGGCTTCAAATTTAGTTGTTTTCAATGCTAACATACCATCTTCGGCGCCAATCTGGTACTTTACATGGTTGCCTATGAGATCGAGACTCTTTCTACAGTGTGTTGGTAAAGATCTACATTTGTAAAATATGTTGAACTAATCTGATGAATTTATCACTTAATTCAGTGATAAAATTTCTTACTAATCTGTTTAATATATTGTGGACTGCTGCTGCTGGAATTTTGATATTAATATAATGATAAACTTATCACTAATTTTTGTTCATATTATATTTATCACCTCTCTTTTCCTCACTCCCTCTCTCTCTTTTTATTTCTCTTAAACCAAATCTGTTGTATCAGTGATAAATGTATCACTAATATATTTCTTTGAATCTTGTGTTGATTTGTGATAATGATAACGAGATTTTTTTTTTTTTTTTGGTAATCTTTTAACAAACAACTAGTGAAAAATTTATCAATGAATGTGTTTATCACTATTAAATTTATTACTGAATATGTCTTTGAATCTTTTGTTAATTTGCAACGATGATGATGAGATTTTCTTTTTGTAATTTTTTAAAGAATAGTCAGTGATAAATTTATCATTTTTGTCACTAGAGAGAGATGAATATGCAGTATGATTAATCTATCAGTGATAAATTTATCATTGATTGTTGAATATGCTGTATATTATTGCTAATTTTTTATATTTATACAATGATGAATTTATCACTGATTTGTCATTGTAGATGTGAATATGTTGAATGGGTCAATCTATCAGTAATAAATTTATCACTGGAAAGAGGACAAAGAGCAGATGGTAAAGGCATGGTTATATTGATCTACAACACAAAGGCTAACAATTTTCTACTAAGGCCTTTCTTTTTTTCTTTTCCTCTTCATCCTCTCTCTCTCTCTCTCTCCCCCCTTATTCTTCTTCTTCTTCTTCTTCTTATTCTTCTTCTCCTGTCACCATCAAATATTAGGAGATAGTCCGAAGGTTGCGGAGGTTATCACCGGCGGTTGGAAATACTCGTCAATGGCTAGAAGTGAGAGGTGGTGGGTCATGGCAGTGATTTGATAATTGAGTTGTTGAAGGAGGCGTAAGAACGGTATTTTGGAAATATTTAGAGGTGAAAAAATCAGTAGGACTTACAGGTAAATAAATCAGGTCAATAGGACCGGCCCATAAGTCCCCCATTTTATTATTGTACAAGATAATTAGAAATTTTATTTTTTCTGCTAATTCTGCTATTTAAAAAATTCTATAAAAGTAACATTTGTAATTTGTAAAATTTTAGTAAGTAACCTATATTTTAAACAAATTTTAGAGTGCATTTATAATTTATCTTCTTCCTTTTTTGGGGGTACTTGGGAAATGTTGCATTTGTAATTTATCTAACATAAAAAGCAAAGCCAAAAGTTGTTTCTGAAATGCCCCTTACAGTTATTATTTTTGTAATTTCGAATCACCTTCCTTGGTGAATTCTATTTTATTATGCAATATCAGCAGTCTTTTACAAACATATCACTACAAAATTAACAATCTTTGAGTCTGCCTACCTTCTTTGGGATATACTCATAGTTATTATATGGCAGCCAAACTACACCCCACTCAATTTGTTAGATCCATATCGAACTCCAATGTGATAACTTAATACCAAAAAGGAAAAGAAAATTTTAAATAAATGACCACCACAACAACTTGTTTTGAGTCTGCCTACCTAGTTTAGGGCATCTCCAAATCCCCAACTCCACACCCATCAATCTAATTTTTCCCAAATTTTTTTAGCAATCATGGTAATAAACACATACATACAAATCGCCAAAGGGTGGCAAGAGATATTAGAGAAAAAATTATCTACAAAATTAGGGTTACTTGACACCCAATTTGTTCCAAATTTTTTTAGCCAATATGATAATAAACACATGTATACAAATCACCAAAGTGAACCATATTTATTAGGGCAAAATATAACTATAAAGTTAGGGTTCTTTGGATTAATGTGTGCGCGTGTGTGTGCGTATATAAGAGAGAGAGAGAGAGAGAACGATTCGGAAAACTTACAGTTCCGTATTCAGGTTTCGGGTTCGTTACAGTCGTATTTGGGTATCTCCGTGTAATAACCCTCATTCTTGTCTTGGTCATGTTCATGTGCATCCGTATGATTTTGTTTTGTTAAGCTTGCATTTGTAGATTTTGAGTTGTTTTGCCTAAAGGTCTCTATCTTGACTTGATTTTGTTAAGCTTGCATTTGTAAAGGTCTCTATCTTGTTTTGTGTTTATGTGATTTGCTTGAGTATTGCTTGTATGCTTTGTTCCTTGCTTAGTGTGTGTAACCTAGGTCCCACCCTTGAACCTCTTATACCTAGGACCATCTTGGAACCACTTTGGTTGACCTCCACCCTCACCCTGGCATGTCATCATCTAGGTCGAGGTATGCATCACCTAGGCCGAGATGTGTATCATCTAGGCCGAGATGTTATAATCTAGGCAACCAACATCCTTGATCCTCGCACCTAGTGATCTTGTTCCTGGATTGGTATGACCTAGACCGAGGTGTGGCACATCTAGGCCGAGGTGTGGCACAGCTAGGTCAAATGTTATCCTTCCTAGTCGAGATCATTGCCTTGTCAGAGTGCCTTTGTCACCTTGCTTGTTATACACACTTTGTCATACCCTTGTCTTGTCATTCTGTTACCTTTTTGGGAAGATCCAATCCGGCGTTGCCACGTGTCCCAGCAGAGGGTTAAGCCAGCTAACAGTGAGAGACCCATATCATTTTGTCATATCCTAGCGTTGTAGAGAGAGAAGCTCTAGGAAGAGGAAGAGAAGTTCATAGAGTGAGATAGCTAGATTCCAAGTTTGATCCTTAGAGTTGGAACCGTTAAATTCGTATTTTGAGGTTAGATTCTTGATCTAATCTTGTTGTTCTTTACGTTAATATGATCACATTGCATGATCTAACATGATTCATAAGCCATGCATTGATTTAAAGTTTGGTTTTAGAAAGAGGAAATGATGTTCTTGTGTTCTTGAAGAAAAAAACCTTGTTTTGATCCGAAAATTTGTATCAAGTTCCATGTTTTGTGTTTGTTTTCATGAAATCTTCAAGTATAGGTACCCAGGTCGATATCTTTGAACTCATATCATGAACCCTTTGATTTTGAATAAAGAAGTTACGATTTTAGCATTCATGTTCTTCATGTTCATATTCTTCGTGTTCTTCAAAAAGAAACCCAGATTTTCCAAACTTCAGTTCCCTGAATGTGGTTACCGGGACCACACCTCGGCCAAGAGGTGTGGGACCTCGGCCAAAACCTGGTTGGTACCCAGCGTGTTTTCCCGAGATGAAAAACAGTATTTTAACTCCCAGCACATGTTTTGCTTTGTCTTGACTTAGTTTTGAAAGAAATGCCGAGATCATTTACACTCATATAGAGCTTGATTTAGAGATGCATTGCACAACCATCTTTGAGCATCTCTTCTTGTCTTCCTGAAATGCAATCAGTGGACTTTGCCATGTATTTGTAGGTCTTGGATTCTTGCCTTAATCCCTGCACCCGAAGAGCTATGTGAGTGGTATTTTTAATAAAGCTATGTTCTAATGTTTTGATAAAAGCTTTGCTTGTTTCGTTTTGAAAAAGTGTTTGCTCGAGTATGAATGATTATTCCTATTTTGGTATCGAGTATTATCTTGTTTTGATGACATTCTTGGAAAGTCCTTAGTGCTAAGAGACTATAATGTTTGAGGTATCTCCCTTGCCACCGACGGTGTTGTACGGGTGGATTTGTCTAATCGATTCCGGGTCGATTATTCTCTTGTTTTGTCAAGAATGTCATCCCTTGTATTATATTGATGCTAGTAAGCATCCCTTAAAGCTTTGAAAGACTTGATAGATGAACTTAGTTCATCCCTTGATTTGTACAAGCTATGCTATGTAATGTTTTAATAAAGATCTCGAATATCATTCATTCAAACATTTATTACTAATATCATTCACTGAGTATCCAAACTCACCCTCTCCTTATATATATGTAGGTGACGAGCAAGAAGGCTGTGACGCATAGATGTATTTTGCAAGTTGTGTTCGGAATCATATTTTGCTAGCATCTTGAAGATTATGCTTCTTAGTTTGTAATTCATGTCTTTTGTATATTTCGGCTTGAGAAGCCTTTTGATCAAGATGTAATATGTACTTTATTTTATTTGTATCCAAGTTGTAAACCATGTTATAATGTATGTCATTTCATTTGATCTATGCACAGCTCTTGTGAACTATTTAGATTTAAACTTATTGCTTCCGCACTTGTAAACCCCATATGTATACTCTGATTGTGTGTGAATCCTGACAAGTTGGCCTTTGGTAATCTCGGATTACTGGCCATCATGGCACCATTTTACTAGGGGCGGAATGGGGTCGTGACACTCCATCTCCACATCTACCTATGTACATGGTGGTCGTTGTCTTCCTCCCGTTTGTTACTTCCCCATTCCTTCGTTAGTTCCAAAACTAGGTTCAGTTTTGAGAGAGACAGAACAGAGACACGGTAGAAATAAGGGGTGTACGTGGTGCAAGTTGGTGCAGTTTATGAGTAAAATAGAAACCGTACGGCGGGTGGCAGATTGATATAAGTGTCATTAGAAATTGTCATTTTTCTTATAACAAACCGGCAGTTCAGTTGACAAATAATGGCGGCTTCGACTTGGCAATTCAAGCGGATTGGCGGTTTATAAAAAAATACAATTCAAATTATAGAACTTGAATCAAAAAGTAAAATGATTTAATTTATAAATTAACTAAAATAGTCAAAATTAAAATAGATGTTCTCATTCATCTAATCTAACATTAAACATTGACAAACTAATAAACTAAAAATCCAACAATTTAAACAAACTATACAATAACAATTTAACAACGCAATAAATACTAAAAAGAATATTACACATCACTTGTATTATCCCCGTCCATTATCTATTACAAAATACAAATCTTTTATAAATTAATTTTCAACAATATTATGCACTCAGAAAGCCAAAATCAAAGAACCACCCACGAGAGCTCTCAATGTAAATACATGACCAAACAGTTTAAATTCTACACAGATCGGAATCGAAAACCACAAAATCACTCAAACCCAGAATGACGAGGCTGTGAATCGAAGAAATGGGAACGACCTAGATCACAAAAACCACATGCAACACAAAACCCACAAAGGGTAGTGATTATGAAAGCAACATTAGTGTGAAATGTGAAATTCCGAGCCATGAAAACCCTAGACATTGATCCAGAGAAGCTGAAGAAGAGTTCATGGTCGAAAATGGAGTCCGAAAAATCAGTCTTACATATATATATGTATATACTCTACACAGAACACAAAGAGAAACACTACAAATAAACCTATCGATGCGTTATGGGATAACGAGAGAGTTACATACCACCGAAGGCGAGTGGAGACTAGCGACGACGAACGAAGAGCAGTGGCGGCGAGTGGAGATTAGTGGCGACAAGCGATGAGCACTAGCGGCGAGTAGAGAACCAACGCCGGAAAGTCTAACGGCGGTGACAGCAAGGCAAGTAGCGCGGTGGCGCCGATCGGCAAGGTAAGGAAGAAGGCCAACAGGGTACGAAACAGATGAATGAAATGAGATGTTTTGGGAGGTGTGAATCAGGTCCGTTTGAGATTTGATTATGTAATAGGTTAGGGGGTGTTTAGCCCATTATTTGGATCACAGTTATTTATTTGCTCACATAATCTGTCTATTATATTATTTTTAATTGAATTATTTTAAATATCTCCTTAATCCAATGGTTGGAATGTAACCTGAATATATATATATAAATATTTATTGTATAAAATTAATG
>NW_021028540.1:357464-400278 GCF_004153795.1 Camellia sinensis
CTGAAGAGTACTCAAAGTTGGTTATTCCTGCCAACCTCTCTTCAGCTTAGATCCTTATCTTGGCTGAAGAGTACTCAAAGTTGGTTATTCTTACCAATCTAGAGCCAAGTGTTTGGTTATTCCTGCCAAACTTCTTCAACCTAGATCCTGATCTCGGCTGAAGAGAGCTCAATGTTGGTTATTCCTGCCAACCTAGAGCCAAGTGTTGGTTATTCCGACCAAGTCTGCTTTCATTGCCCCTGGTTCACTAAAATAACTTTTACAGAAGAAAGAATTATGCTGAAAAGGAAACTACTTGTTTTATTGAAAAAGAAAAATTACAAGTACTTTAAAGAAAAGCTAAAAATAAAATAGTTTGAGATTGACAGTGTTCCATGGCCTAGGAATGGCCTTGCTATCTCCATATTCCAAGTGATATGCCCCTTTTCCTGCTAATCCAACCACTTTGTATGGTCCTTCCTAGTTGGGTCCCAAACTTGCCATCTCTGGGTACCAAAGTGTTGCCCATTACTTTGTGTAATACCCAATCCCCAATCTTGAATTGCCTTGGATGTACCGTTTTGTTATATTTTTTGGATAACTCCTGGTGGTATGAGGCGATGTGAACCAGTGCTCTTTCTCTTCTCTCTTCTGCTAGGCCAAGTTCCAAGGTTATGGCTTCTCTATTTAAGTCTAGGTCAAAGTTTTCACTTCTAATGGTGGGGAGGCCTACTTTTAGTGGGATTACCGCCTCCATGCCAAAGGCCAAAGAAAAAGGTGTTTCACCAGTTGACCGTCGAGGTGTGGTGTGGTAAGCCCATAGAACATGACGAAGCTCCTCAGCCCACTTGCCTTTTGCTCTATCCAATCTTTTCTTTAAACCATCCAAGATAACTTTGTTTGATGCTTCAACCTGGCCATTTGCTTGAGGGTATGCTGGTGTAGAGTTGTAGAATTCTATCTTGTATTCCTCGCAGAAGCCTCTGAAGATCTTGTCGTCGAACTGAGTGCCATTGTCAGATATCAGAGCCTTTGGTATGCCGAATCGGGTTATGATATTTTGCCAGACGAACTTCTTAACATCTTTCTCCTTTATTGATGCGAGTGCTTTAGCCCCTACCCACTTTGTGAAGTAATCCGTTGTTGCGAGAAAGAACTTTCTGTTGCCGGGTGCTATTGGAAGTGGCCCTACTATGTCCAAGCCCCACATCGCAAAGGGCCATGGGCTAGTTAATGGAAGAAGCTCTCTAGTTGGTTGATGTATTTGGTGTGCGAACTTCTGACATTTCTTGCACTTCTTGACATACTTCTCTGAATCTGCTTGTATGTAAGGCCACCAATATCCTTGTGAAATTGCTCTGTAGGCTAATGATCTTCCCCTTTGGTGGTGTAGACACCCCATTTTTTACTGTTCTTAAGACTTGGACGTCATCGTTTGAACACTCGATGATCATCTATGCTCGTGTTCGTTTTGAGCTTCTGAAGGTCTCGGTCGCGCGCCTTGCCTTAGAACCTCTCAACTTATCTGTTTTGTACTTGGTTGTGCACCAAGAGCTTGTGGTTTTTTTTTTTTCTGAGGGAAGGGGGTGGCTTGTTGGCCATCCCTACAACCCATCGGCCAATCTTTGTGCTTGTCAGCTTTTCTTTCTTGCCATCGGTCACAAGTGTTGGCTGGTCGGCACCTTTTTTGGCTGGTCGGCACTCTTTTTGGTCGATCGGCCATAATTTTCGGCCGAGGCCTTTTCTTTGCTTTTGCAGGCATTGTGCATGCCATCTGTGCCAGCTAGTGAGCACAGACTGTCTCCTCCATACACGTGTATGGAGGGATTTGAACCAAGCTTTAGCTTCTCCAAGAAGCTTTGGACTTGAATTCCTATAAGAAGGGAGGCCCTCCTCCCTTTCCAGAGGTTTTGGAAATTTAATATACAAGATATATCTCTCTCTCTCTATATCCCTCCATCTCTCTCTCTATATTGGCCCTTGTTTGTGCCTTAAAGTGAGTGTTTCTCATACATTTTGCCTAGAACCCCTTAGCCAAACCTCTTGACCTTGGAGATGAGGTTCCATAGGACTTGTTTTAGCATCCTAAGGCTGGTTTTGGCATAGAAGAGCTGCTGGTTTTGTTGTTCTACAAGGGTGAGCCCCATATCCTCTTTTAAGCTTTGTTTTGCTTGAGTACTTAGCCATATTTGCATGCTTCTTTTGGCTTAGCTTTAAACTGAAAATAGCTTTGATTCTAAGTGCTTAATATGTTTGCTTAAGGCCACTTTGGTGTTGGGGGGTGGTCTATCCCCTTTGTGCCTTATTTGGCCTTGTTTTGGGCCATCTCCTTTAGGCCATTGTTTAGTCTTTGTTTGGCCTCTTCACCACTGAATTCCAGAGGAATTTCAGTGGTGGAAATGAGGTTTTGAGGCCTCAAATAGGAGGGGGTTGTCTCCTCTCCTCTTCTCTTGTATGCTTGAGTTGATGGCTCACCAAGTTGGCATGTTTTTATACCTCTTTGTGTCTCCATTTCAGCATGTATTAGGCTTTGTTTTGCCATGATATATCACTGTTTTGGCTTGGTTTGATCATACCATGCATGCTCCATGTACTTCTAGTGCATTTTCATTCACTAGCCTAACATGCTTTGTGCTTTAAGCCTTTGTTTTAGCATGATTTTGGCTCAACTCAAAGAAGCTTTTATTCATATTTCAGCATGTTTAAGCTCTGTTTGAAGTGTTTTGGGTCGTGCATGCATTGTTTTGTATAGCCATGGTTCAATCTAACTTGTTAGCTTTGAGTTTCCAAGCCACTAGCATGCATTGCTTGGGCTACTTTCATGATTTGGTATCATTTCATATGTGATTTCAGTCCATGTCTCATTGCCATGCCCTCACATTTGTCACTCTTTCCATGCTTTGAGGAGTTGGTTCTTTATGCCTTAAGAATGAGCCATTGCGTATGCCATTTTGCCTAAGCTTTTAAGCTGCCATATCAATGTGTATTTGGTCTCATTTTGCCATGATATAACTCTGATTTCTGTTGTTGAAGTCACCTCTTGCTAGGTTTTGATAGATGTAGTGTAATACTCCTTATTAGTCTTGCAAGTTTCTGCTTCATGCCCTTCATGTTAGCTTGTTTTGGTGATGCTCCATGCATGCTTTAGACTTATTTTGACATGATCTAGGGCTGTTTTAGGATGTATTGACCATATGCTTCATGTTTTGCATAGTCACCTCTTTGGGCATCATGCATTGAAATGCGTGATTGATGGCTCGAGAGCCGAGCACTACACTCCTTTGAGCCTTAGACATGATAAGGAGTGTGAAATACACTGCCATGCCTCTGTTAGTGCTCTGTTGCAGCAAAAGGAAGAATTTGCAGGAAGCAGTGGCCAATCGACCAATTAGTCTGCCGATCGGTTATGAAAATTGGCTGATAGCCATAATATCTGGCCGATGGCCATTCCTCTTGGCCGATGACCTCTCAACATATCCATGAGGTGGATTAGAAGTACTTTGGAGGTTGGCACAGTCTTCAGAGGTCTAAAACAGTGCAAATAAAGGCATCACGAGACACGACAGCCGATTTTCGGGAGGACGCGACCGAGCATGCATCTCTTCATCGCCTGTGAGACCATTTCAGCATTCATGATTAGTTAGTGTAGTTTAATCATTTGATTGGTTTTGTAATATTCATTTAGCTTAGTATAGCTATTTGTTTTAATTCGGTTGTGTAATAATTAATTAGCTAGGATAGTTAGTTAATTAGTTGGTTTGTATTATTTATTCGGACCCTCCGTTGAGAGGGCGAATTTTGTAATAAGTGTGCGTGTGTGTGATGCATGTCTTCCAACCCCCATTTATTTCTCCCTTTTACTTAACCGCTTACGATGGTTAGTTTTAGGGCATATTTCGATTAGTATACCTTATGCTCGCATGCATGCATCCATTCATCTATCTTGCATGCACCGGGCTTGGCGCATCATACTAACTGTATTGTATTTCAATACCAATTTGAATACATGTTACCAAGTTGCATTCATATGACATCTTAGAATAGCCGAGCCTATCTTACTTGCATTTTTGCATGTGTTGAATTAGCCATCTTAACATGAACTAGGATCATGTATTGATTACTAACTAGCTTTTATTTTGGCTCGGAGTACTAGGTAAGTGTTTATGCTTTAGCATCCTTGCATGCGTGTAAGTGTTGCCATGTTCAGCATGCTTGCCATGAGGCTATGTTCTTAATTGCTATAACTATTTGAATGCCTGTGGGTGGAGGTTGGATTGCTTGAATTGGAACAATTAATCAAAATGTGTGTTTTAAGCCCACTTGAGAGTGGCAAAATCATGTTTTCTAAGCCCACTTGAGGGTGGCAAAATCCACGACTTAGCCTACTTGCGAGTAACACCTCTAAACCGTTTTCAAACAAACAAACATGAGATGTTTTGTTCCAATTTGAGTGATTTAGTCTATACTTGTATGCTGTGCGCATCACGTAGTAATTCTAAGCTAATAAATCAGAATAAGAACGCATGTGTTTTCAAAAACAAAATATCATGTTAGTAGAGGCCGATCTTTGATCGGGTGAGCAGGGGTGCTCATTGTATGACCTTCCCCTCTCGTACCTAAGTTCCCGAGCCGAGGCAACTTTGGTGATGACGGACACGTGGCCTTTGGCACGAGTCAGGGTTTCTTAAATTTTCCAAAAATAAAATATTTAGGTGGCGACTCTATATCTGGCAAAGTAGTCCATGTTTGGCACTTCTTTATTAAAAATCGATTTTCCAAAACGATTTGCCAGATTTGGACTCTTTGGTGATTTATCGGTCTCACATCGCACTTTGTGAGATTAGATTCAGAACCGTGACATGAGTTCGAACTGTAGTAGCTAAGAACAAACAATTTCGCGTCCTCGCGCGCGGGGCGGAGTTCCGGGCGGTCTACAGTTTCTGGCGACTCTGCTGGGGATTTAGAGAACTTGACTCGAACTCATGATATGTTGTTTTGACTACACTTATGTGTTTCTTTGCATTGCATTTGCATTGGTGCGCTTAGGACACCGTGTTTGCCATATGTTATTCCTGAACGGTTTGCTTGAGGTTGCGTGCCATAAGGTAGATCGGTTACGGGCTCTGCCACGATGGGAACACAAACCCCGGTTGTTACCGAGGCAACCTTTTTGACCATTCGACCTAGTGCATATCGGAATCCATAGTGACTATTCCAAACTATGACAGGTTGCTTACCCGATTGTAGGTTGTTTGAAACCGCTGTGTGTGTAGTGAAACCCTAGTTCTTGGCAAAACTAGGACAAAGAAACCCTATCCCTCCATAAGGGTGTTTTGGCTCTCATTTGCTTGCTATGTGCTTTTAGAGTGCTTCTCTACAGGAATGCATGTATCAGTTTGCAAGTCTGGGTATCAGGCCTGAGGGCATCAGTATTTGGGGAATTAGTTTTACCTGAGGGTATCAGATCTGGAGCAGTGATTTGGGAACAGTGATCAGTATTTGAGAACAGTGTATTCAGCTTACAAGTGCCAACTATGTGTTGTCATGTCAACTGTGTGTTGTCTTTATTTAAGCCGTTATGATGTCCGTTTTTCTAGCTGTTTGTTTCCTTATTTATGCTTTATGTATCTTTTTGCTAGGTAGTTTAGCACAATTGCTTCCGACCAGGCAGATATCCCCCAAGCACTCTGGACCAGAGGTCGCAGACTTCATCTATCCGAGGATTTGATAGACGGACAACCAGTGTTCCACTCTTTACCCCCGGTTATTAGACAGAGGTCAGTAAAGCGCAGTGTATCGGTACAGCGGTTGCCAGATCAGTGGTCCTTTCCGCCAGTGAGTAGTCAGACTGAGGTTTCCAAGTCTACCACAGAAACAGATATACCGGTTATTCAGCTAGATCAGCACAATATTGCAGGTATGGAAGAGATGATGCGTCAGCTTTAGGAGACTATGCAAGCCATGCAGCGGGATGCCGCCCGCCAGACAGAAGTGGCTGCACGTCAAACAGAAGTAATGGCCCAACAGGCAGAGTTAATTACCAGGCTATAGCAGTAGGCCAGAGCATCTGCTTCGCACCCGCCTCCTCCCCCACATGGAGTTCCAACACTCAAGGAGACCGCGAATGTCCAGGAAGATACGGACATCCCAACAGGGCCAGTTCCACCACCAGTTCTGCCGCAGATTTCAAAGTCCCCGGCCTTCTCAACGGATACACCTTTTGAATCTGAAATGGACCCAACCGCTCTGAAGATAAGTAAGCTTGAGAAGCTGTTCAAACAGGTCTAGGGGGTCAATTCCATTCCAGACATAGAAGATGGATATACTGACTCGGTCGTGACTTTGACAGACCAGTTTAAGATGCCGCATATAGACCGCTTTGACGGGTCTGGGGATCCTATGGTACACTTGCAGTTGTTCTCGGACATCCTAAGGCCGATAGGCCTCTCCAGATTGCAAAAGCTTTCCCTGTTTGGCCAGACCCTATCGGGTGTAGCGGCTATTTGGTATGCAAAGTTGGAGGATTCTGTTAAGAGGAGCTAGGAGGAGATAGCCGAGGCCTTTGTAGCTCAATACTCCTACAATACACAGATCGAGATCACAACTCGTGATCTTGCGACAACTAGACAGGAGCCAAAAGAGAGCTTCTCCGACTTCGTAACCTGTTAGAGGGCCAAAGCCTCGATGATGACCATTAGGCCGATTAATAAAGATCAGATACGGATGGTTGTGCGCAACCTCTAGCCCAAGCTCATGCAAAAAATGATCGCCCTCCCCCTACCCACCTTTGCGGATTTACATGAGATTGGGGTGCAGATCGAGGACGCCATGAAGCAGGGTTTGATTAACCATGACAGAGAGCAGCTGAGGAGGGCATTTTTCCGCAGTACGAATGTAGGCACAAGCAATGCTGCAACTGCCAGAACTTCAGATGTGAGCATGGTCATCACCACCACCACTCTAAAAACCCTTATAGCCACACCTTTCACCGGTGCGTCCGGAAATAGCTCACAAACAACCAAATATCCACCCCGAGGCCAGAGAACCTTTACCCCGCTGTACATGTCTCTGTCCAAAACTCTGGGGGTTTTGATCAGGAAAGTGCACTTGAAGCCCCTAAAGCCGCGGCCATTACCAAATAACCTCCCACCAACCCACAACCCAGCTAAATACTACGCCTTTCACCAACAGCATGGTCACAACACCGACCAATGTTATAGATTACGTCATGAGATTCAGGATCTCATTGACAACAGGGTGATCGTGCCTTCAGAGAAACCGAATGTCACCACCAACCCTCTTCCACCACACAACCAAGCTCCATCTCCCAAACGCATCAACTTGATCCAAACCGGGGTTGTGTCATACGACCCTAGCATATATATCACCCCTTCTCGCCTACCCAAGCCGGAGGTGTTCATTCCTGACAGCACTGACTTGTGCATGTTGGACATCTCCCAAACCCAACCTGAACCGGTGGTGGTGACTATCGAAGATAGAATTGGGTCAACTTTGGGGACAGATGGGAATGATCAGTCAAAGCCTGAGGGATCTGCGAGCTTCATGTACAACCCAAGCGGTTATATCACGCCAACGGATCAGTCCAAGCTGAGGGTAGAATTGCCAGTGGGGGCAGGGATCTGTGTGGTACGGCAGGATGGACCTAATCAAGGGTTAGATGACCTAGCGGAGCTGGAAGAAAACATTGCAAACCTTCAGTTCTTCAACGAACAAGACTCAGGGGACGTGACTATCAACTGGTTTGATTTGGAGGGGTTAGCAGAAACTACCGAGTGGCTTGACGACCAACCAGATGTTATTGAGCAGCCTCAGCCAGAACAGAGACCGTCAGAAGCGGGAACTTCAGCAATGGCCGGAATGGCCGAAAATCATGAGAGATCACCGGAGGGCGCCGGTACTAAGAATTTCGCTTTGGATCTGGGCAGTTTGAGAACAGAAGATACTGAACAGAATACTGCACTGAAGCAGCTTGAATAGGAAATGATCGAAGATCTGAAAAGGGCTAGAAAGGCTAAAGCCCCTGCAGGGACGGAACGTGTTGTGCGCACCGAATGTGCTGTGAGCACAAGAATAGTCGCAACGGAACCGGACAATTGTCTGTCGATTGCCGATGGTATGTGGTGGGAGGACGATGACCTATGTCTTGCCCACATCGATGAAGATTGGGGACGGAACCAACCGGATGATACCTGGTATGTGGGGGAGGTTAACCACATGACTAAGAGTGGGTAGTATTTCAAACCTCCACACTTGGATCAACCAGAGGCGTCCGGGAAGGACAAAGAGGTGAAGAAGCAGAAAGAGAAATTTATAGCGACCCCAGTCTTTTCCCATTTGATTATTGTACCCGGACTTAGGTTTCGTAGATTCTATCATTTTATAACTGCTGTTGTCGTCCTTTATTTTCTCATTTTGGAGTTATAGGATGTGTTGGGCAGGTTTGTTTCAGGTTGGTTGGGTTGGAAATCAAGTGTTGCTGTCCAGATTTTTGGACCTTCGCTCGAGCGAGGAGTTGGTCGCTCGAGCGAGTTGATGTTTTTGGTACTTCGCTCGACCCAGGGTTTGGTCGCTCGACCGAAAGGCTGTGTTTGGGATCTGGACCTGAGAGTTGTGTTTCTTGGCTCGAGCGAGAGTTCCTTCGCTCGAGCGAGCAAGGTGTATGTTTTCGAGTTCCTTGCTCGAGCGAGCATTCTGTCGCTCGAGCGTGCTCCAGGGCACGGGTTTGTTACTAGTTATATATTAAGTAAAATGGGATTTCTAATGAGAATGGATGTGAGAGTTCTAAACCCTAAACTAAATTTTTTGATTTTTAAATAAGAAAAAAAATTCTATTAGTTAACTCTTGTAATGCCCCAAAAATTATCAACCATTTTATAATTAAATCCATTAAATATTTTCCAACTACTACAATGAATACCATTAAAGAACAAATCTTTTACCCAAAATAATATCTTTATCATTGTACTATTACAAGTGAAATATATATCATTGTTCATTAGCATACAATCATAAATAATAATCATTCAGAGGGTAAAAGAATACAAAAGTAAAGTGCTCTAATGGCATACACATTTTCAAGGATAGTCATTGATTACACAAAAATGGGCATTCAGTCCAAAACCACAAATTAACTTCAGAGTTTCAACAAATAACATTTAGAGAGCCTTCGTGCTACAGTCAAACTATACATCTATCGCCAAGTCACTTCGGCAGAATCAAACCATCATTTCTTGAAATGTTGCTAGTTTAGGGTGAGCTATTGCCTAATAGGAAATACTATTAACCAGATATATAAATAATTGAGATGCATATAATCATGCCATGCACTTGTTACAAAATCTATATTTTCTCTTTGAAAACCCAAAATGTCCAATGCATGATTTTCATTCAAAATCTCATTTGCAACCATGGAGTGGTAAATATACTATGACGTCCCAAGTAAGAGTCACAAAACCATACTTACATGCATAGATCTATATACAAAAAATACGCCACATATGCCGGCTATTAATGCAGCAGAGAATGGGCACCCAAAATCATCAATTGTTCCACTTTTACCGACTACAATATGGCAGGACCAATGGACATCCAAAAATATTGTCCCACATTTATCCAACGATAAGCTCAAGACAGGACATTTGGTCACCTAGACTCCCTGCGCGGGTACCAATACAATAAAACATAACCATTTTCCAAAATCTGACTCAACTACCCTGACTCATACACTATTTACTCCCTTTCTACATTTTCCAAACATCCACAAGATTGTAAGGTCACAAGATAAAATCATAATGCACATGATGCATGAGTTTTCAAATCCAATTTCCCTAAAGTTTGTTCAATTCACAACAACATTTAATAATATCAACAACTAAAGAATTTCTCCAATCTCATAATTTTCATAATCTCAACATCTACCAAACTCAATACATATATCCAAGAAAATTAAAAAACCTCGAATCTCAACACCATTGTCAAAATTATTCACCAATTTTCAAGATTTAAGAGTCAATTTGTCCAAACCCATTATTCAATCAAAATTTGAAAACTAAGGTTTTTGAACAATTGGGGTTTTCCATTCCTTTGCACTTAAAATATAATAGGTTGGATTAGGCCCGACCCTTTCATATTCTTGGATCCGGTATCCGATACTCTTTATCATTGTCTATACTTCTTTTTGTCTTTTTGTTGTTAAATTTGATTGTTTGGAGTTGCTGGCTGTGTTCTGAACAGGTTGGTAGTTTATTTTTCTTTTGAATTCATGCCTGTTTTCTTTAGGTTTGCTCGAGCGGTCTTTTCTAAGCTTAAGCAGTCTTTGAGTTCTCTCAGTACTTTTACAGGTCTGCAAAACTACTAAGAGTAGGGTGATCTTCGCACGAGTGGTCTCTACAGTATGCAAAACTTCTAAGAGGGAGTCATTGTGCGCTTGACCCGTGTTTTGATTGCTCAAGCCGTGTCACTTACTTGTGCCTAATGCTCGAGCGATGGTTTGGTCGCTCGAACGATCTGTGCGTATATCAGATTAAGGAAATGTATTTTTTAGTCACTTTTTGCTTTCTCTCTCTCTCTCTCTCTCAAACATCCCAAAGCCTGATTTCTCCACTCTTTCTCTAGTGCTTACCTAAACACTCAAATACATCCAAATCCATTGAGGTGGTCATTTTGATCGGAGAAAATTCGAGTTTTAGCTTCGTCAAATCTTGTGTCTTGTTTGTCAACTCTTCTAGTCTTGAGGTAGGGATTTCTTCAACCTTTCTGTATGATTTATAGCTTCGTTATGTGTTTCTTGTAGAGTATTGTGATTTTGAGTTGGGGTTTTGATCAAGGGTTTGGTTTTTGCAATGTAAAATAGGGGTTTTCAAATGGGTTGTTGAGGAAAGTTGTGTGAGTGAAATTATAGTTGAGTTGTATGGAAATATTTGAAATTTCTCCCTTAAATGTGTTTTTGAAAGAAAAATGAGATTTTGTTGGAAATCAGTAGTGATTGACCTATGAAGAAAAATGGAAGGATGTTAAGTTTTGAAAAGATAAAATGAATGTATCTGTTGATGATGAGAGTGGAGTTGAATATGTATTATCACTCCCATTTTGAGATTTTAAACTTATAAATTATTGTTGAAAATTTATCAATTGTATAGAGATATCTGTTTTGAGATATCGGTGGAGGATAGTTTTGATTTTTGTAGAAATTGTATGTGGATTAAGTTAATTGAAACTAACCATACATACATCTTGTATTGACCATTGTTTCATACTTAAACATTGAAAATGTATCATTCTAAGAAAAATGGGCGTATACCTTGGTGAATCTAGTTAGGGGGTGTGGTTGTGGTTTTATTATGTTGGCTTGTGTGTCCTTGGTGAAAGTCTAGAAACCCGTGCGGTTAGATGCTGATCATTTTGGCTAATACCGGTAAAATGACTTTGGTAGTGCTTGTATAGCTTACTAGCAGACACGTACCTAGAGATTCTCAGTATTTTGTATCCACTACCCTGTTTTCTAATTTTAAAAGTATTGATATATATATATATATATATATAACTATGGCATTGCATTACTTTAAAAGAGAATGTGTAACGCTTTAACAAATGGCATGCACATGCATTCACTATATGACTTTGTTAAGTTTCATACATTGTGTTCAAGTATCTTTACTGTAACACTTCACTTTTATTTACTCAGATAACATTACTGAATCATTATTATGTTACAATTTCAGAGACAGCAGAAATAATTTCCAATATCTTAATAAAGATAAGTGAAAGAAGATTCTCTCATTCGTATACAAAATAAATGAAACATGTGACATAATTAAATAAATTACCCACAGGTTTACATCATTACATAAAAGAGAAAGGGTTCAACCCTTTTAGAACAACAACATTCCGCCACCAGATAAAAGGCCCCGTGGCCAACAGATAAAGAAGATCCTTGATCTTAAACCACTTCTCGACATTCACATGAAGAAGGATTAGTAACGTGGGATGAATATAAAGTCCAGTAGGGATCCCAACATGATCCTAAACAATAACGACAAACAAATAGCTATGATCATGAATGCTTTAAGTCATATCATATACATATGTGCCAGTTTATACATGAAGATATACTTGCATAGGTATTTTTCTCAAAATCATTCAATTTATCCAACAATCAAAACCATTCACTTTTCTTTCTTCTTATTACCCTTTTGTTTTAAATTTGCCAAACAATAACAAGTATTTGAAAACAAATCCACGAAATCCAATTACTTTTCCCCAAATTACCAAACTTATACCCAATTCTAAATTTCAATTTCCAAATAGCAACATCCCAAACGAACATGATGACGATACATATAAAATGCTTCTTACATAGTGTAGACCCGACTTTATTCGCGCGTCCCCTCCTTTTCGGAGAAGGCGCGAATTGATCGTCCTACAGTTCGGACTCCTGTCACGGTTCTGAATCTGATCTCACAAAGTGCAATGTGAGACTGATAAACACCAAAGAGTCCAAATCTGGCAATTGGTTTTGAAAAATCAATTTTGAATCAAAAAGCGCTAAACATGGACTGCTTTGCCAGATTACAGAGTTGCCACCTAAATATTTGTTTTAGGAAAATTTAGGAAACCCTGACTCGTGCCAAAGGCCATGTATCCGTCATCACCAAAGTTGCCTCGGCTCGGGAACTTGGGTACGAGAGGAGAAGGTCCTGAAATGAGCACCTCCACTCGCCCGATCGAAGAATCGGCCTCTACTAAGCATGATATGTTGTTTTAAAAACCTCATGTGTTCTTGTTCGGTTATCAGCTAATTTACTATGTGTAGACACCCCATTTTTGATCACCCTTAAGACTTGGGCGCTACTAAAGATTTATTTGGTGGTGAAAGTTGTGCAGTGCAAAGGGTTGATTTCTTCGGCGAGAGGAGAGGCAAATCCAAACCTCACACCCCATTTTTGGACCAAAAATATTTTAGATCTTAAAACCCCCTCTTTCAAAATATTTTTGAAAAGAATTCCTACGATGTTCCTAGGCTCGCATTTTGTTAAATGTTGCGCTTTTCGGTAAACCAAGCAAGGACAAAGTGGAAATGAATGAAAGAGAGATGAAATCTTTGAAAAATCCTTCAAAACACCTTGTTTAGAGGTTTGGATTTGAAGAAAAGAGGACAAGAGGAAAGAAGCCAAGTTGGAGAAGAAGATGGGCATGAATCGCTAAGAGAGAGTCGAGCAGCCCTCGCTAAATCAGGCCTATCCTTTTGAATACTTGGGTTTCGGCTATAAGACCACCACCGTTGGAAATCTAACTTCCGGGGCTTCACTTTTCACTTAAGAATCTCCTAAAGCCAAGTCCGGATGGTGGAGATATGATTGGTTGAAGTTGGGCATCATTCCGGTTGAACCAAAACTGAGCAGCCTTCACTAAAAGAGGGATATCTATTAGCACACATGGAATTTTGAGGTGAGGCTTCCAAATTTGGAAAGAAGACTTCCGGGGTTACAGTTTAGGCTCAAGAATGACCTGAAAAGGAGTCCAGATGAAGGAATTAGGCTTGCTTCAAGTCAGGGACCAAGACTGATTTTTTCCATCGGCCTCTATGGAAGTGCATCGGCCACAATTTGACTTCAGCAGCTATATTTCGGCCAAAAGTGAACCTTATCGGCCACAAATGGTGGCCGGTCGGCCAAAAGTGTCTAGAAAGCCTAGAATTGACAGATATTTCTCCTCCAGTTGTTGTACACTGCATCAGATATTTCCAATTGAGATATTTTCGACCAAACTTGATATTTTGCTATATAATGAAGCCTTATATCTCATTTTCAAAGGAGAGAAAATTTAGAGAATATTTTTGGCAAAATATTTGGGAGCTTCTCACACTAGAACCTCTCTCTCTATAATCCTCTCTTGAGCATTTGTGCTAGAAGGCTTGCATACAACCATCTTCAACCTATCAACCCTTGAGAAGAGTTGATCACCATTGGCTTGAGGTCCCTTGGAACCTATTTTTGGGTTGATTGAAGGTTGTTTGGCTTAGATTTTGGCTGGTTTTGCTGCTGTCCTTCAAGGTTCTTCAAGGGTAAACACTTGCTCCTTTAAACGTTCACTTTGCATGCTTGTTTTACCACCTTTGTAAACTATTTTTGGCTTAATTTTGAACTAAAGAAAACTCTGTTTTTCTGTCCTAAAAGTGATGGTTTAGGCCTATTTTGTGTTAGGGGGTTGTCTCTCCCTTTTGTTCCTTATCTTGTATAGCTTTTGAGCCATCTTCTAAGGCCTTTTAAAACAACTTTTTGTGGCCTTTCAACCACTGAAAATCTCAGTGGTAAAAATCCTATTTTGAGGTCCCAAATGGGTGGGGGTTGTCCCCCCTCCTCTTCTCTTGTTTGTATGTCTTATTGGCCTATCAAATGAGCATGTGTTTCTACCATTTTGAGGCTTAGTTCAGGTACTTTTTTGTGACTTTTAGGACCTGTCTTAACTCTGTCCATGGCTGGTTTGGTCACCTTATGCATGCTTTATATACTTGTAGTGTAATTCTTGCAAACTAGTCTTATATACCTCATGAAGTAGCATGTTTGTTAAACATGTATAGGCTCCGTTCCAGCATGTTTTTGGTCATTATTTAGCATGTCATAACTCTGTCTAAAGTTGGTTTGATGGCCTCTTGCATGCTCCATGCACTTGTAGTGCATTTCCATTCACTAGCCTAATGTGTATCATGCTTTTGATCATCATTCTAGCATGCTTTTGGCTCAACTCTAAGAAGATTTTGTTCATGTTTTACCATGTTTAAGGTCTGATTCATGTTGTTTCGGCCATGCATGCATTGCTTTGTATAGCCATGGTTCAATCTTGCTCACTAGCTTCGTGTATTGAGTCTACTAGCATGCATTGCTTGGACTATCTTCATGTTTTGGCATCATTTGTTATGTGATTTTAGAGCATATTTCATGGTCATGCACTCACATCTTTCACTCTTTCCATGCTTTGGAAGGTTGGTTCTTTATGCCTTAAAAATGAGCCATTGTGTATGCCATCTTTCCTAGGCTTTTGGGTCACCATTTCAGTATGTATTTGGTCCTATTTTTCCATGACACAACTCTTTTTTTGGTTGTTTAAAGCACCCCTCATTTGCTTCTTACACTTGTAGTGTAAGTCCTCTTTGCTAGCCTTGCATGCCTAATGAGTGAGCTTATTATTCTAGCATGTGTTGACTTGGTATTAGCCCATTTTTGGTGTTATTTTGACATGCCATAACTCTGATTTTTGTTGGTAAAGTCATCTCATGCTTGGTTTTGGTAGGTGTAGTGCAATCCTCTTCATTGGCCTTGTATGCTCCATGCCTCAAGCCTTTAATTCTAGCTTGTGTTGGCTGTGTTTAAGCTTGTTTCTAGCCTTGTTTTGGTCTGCCTTGGGACTGTTTTGAGTCACCTTGGCCCCTTTGGGGCTTGCTTGTTATGGCCATGGTGTAAGTCCCTTGGCTAGCTTTAGGCTTTGAGCCCACTAGCATGCTTTACTTGTCATATGTGCATGATTTAGCCTAATTTGGAATGCAATTTCAGAGCTTACTTCATTGCTACATTCTCACATTTGTCACCTCTTCATCATGTTTGAGAGTTGTACTATCATGCTTAAGTCATGGGCCAATGCATTGAGCATGCATTTCCTTACTTTTCAAGCCATCATTTCAGCATTATTGGCCACTGATTTGGGCATGGTTGAGGTCTACCCACTTTGGTTTAAGTCCATCTTTGCATGTTGTTGCATGCTTTTCCATCTTTGTATGTTGTCATATGCTTGTTGTTGGCATTGTTGTTGCATGCTTCTTACATTACATGTTTGCATGTCTAGGTTGCATTGCATTTTGCATACTTGTTACATTGCATTTGGCATGCTCATGTTGCATTACATAACATCTCCATGTTGCATGCATTGCATTGTGTTTGGTTTGGGTGTTAAACCAAACACGAGGAACAAGAGACGTTTCATACTTGAAGTGATGAAATGTGCCTCAATTCTCGATCGCCGACACTCTTGATCCAACATGATAGAGTGTGAGGCATTCATGTGTTTTGTGCATTCATTCCATATTGATTTGTGCAATTCAGCCTCTTTGGCCATCATGCATCGAAATGCGTGATTGATGGCTCGAGAGTCGAACACTACACTTTTTCGAGTCTCAAACATGATAAGGGGTGTAGTTGCACAACATTTTCTTGCAAATGTATTGCCATGCCCTTGTTTGTCCTCTGCTGCAGCAAAAGGAGCAGTCTGTAGGAAAAGATGGCCGATCGGCTATCTTTAGTGCCGATCGGCTGACAATTTTTGGCCGATGGATTCATAAGTGGTCGATAACCCATTTCCCTTGGCCGATGGCCATACCATTTCGCCGATGGCCTCTCAGAGTGTCCATGGGGTGGTTCAGAGGCATTACAGAAGCTGTAATAGTTTTCAGAGGAGCATAAGTGTGCAAATAGAGGCAACATAGGGCATGGCAACGGATTTCCGAGCGAAAGCCGATCGAGCATGCATTTGTCCCTCCTCTTGAGGCCGCTTTAACTGTTTTGTAACTTAATTAATTTGCTTAATTAGTTAAGGGTTTTGTAATAATTAATTAGCTAGGGTAATTGATTAATTAGTTGGTTTGTATTATTTATTCGGACCCTCCGGTCGAGAGGGCGAATTTTGTAATAAGTGTGCGTGAGTGTGTGAATGTCTTCCAACCCCACATCTTTCTCCCTTTTACTTAACCGCTTATGATGGTTAATTCTAGGTCATGTTTTGATTAGCATCCTTATGTTTGCATGTTTGCATCATTCTTCTGTCTTGCATGCACCGGGCTCGGCGCATCATACAAACTGCATTGTATTTCAATACCAATTTGAATATATGTTATCAAGTTGCATTTCATATGCCATTTTAGAATAGCCGAGCCTATTTCTAGTTACATTTTGCATGTGTTGCATTAGCCATCTTAACATAAAACTAGGATCATGCATTGATTACTAACTGGTTTTTGTTTTGGCTCGGAGTATTAGGTAAGCTTTTACGCTTTAGCATACTGCATGAGTGTGAGTGTTGCCATGATTGCATGCTTGCCATGAGGCTACTGCTTAAGTGATATAACTGCCTGAATGCCTGTGGGTGAACGTTGGATTGCTTGAATTGGAACAATTCATCGAAATGCTAGTTTTAAGCCCACTTGAGAGTGGCAAAATCATGTTTTCTTAAGCCCACTTGAGGGTGGCAAAATCCGCGTCTTAGCCTACTTGCGAGTAGCACCTTCAAACCATTTTCAAACAAACATGAGATGTTTTGTTCCAACTTAGGCGATCTAGTCTATACTTGTGTGTTGTGCGCATCACATAGTAATTCTAGCTAATAACCGGAATAAGAACACATGTGTTTTCAAAAACAAAATATCATGCTTAGTAAAGGCCGATCTTTTGATCGGGCGAGCGGGGGTGCTCATTGCATGACCTTCCCCTCTCGTACCCAAGTTCCTGAGCCGAGGCAACTTTGGTGATGACGGACTCATGGCCTTAGGCACGAGTCAGGGTTTCCTAAATTCTCTGAAAATAAAATATTTAGGTGGTGACTTTGTATCTGGCAATGCAGTCCATGTTTAGCACATCTTTATTAAAATCAATTTTCCAAAACGATTTGCCGGATTTGGACTCTTTGGTGATTTATCGGTCTTGCATTGCACTTTGCGAGATTAGATTCAGAACCGTGACATTGAGTCCAAACTGTAGTATGCTAATGAACAAAACGGACTTCGCGCCATCTCGCGCGCGGGGCCGTTACGTTCGGGCACGTCTACACTATGTGATGCGCACAACATACAAGTATAGACTAAATCACAAGAATTAGAACAAAACAACTCATGTTTGTTTCGGAAAATGGTTTGAAAATGCCACCCTCACGGCGGGCTAAAGCGCGGATTTGCCACCCTCAAGTGGGCTTTAAAACATGGTTTTGCCACATCGCAAAGTGGGCTTAAAACTCACAATCATCGAGTTGTTCCAATTCAGGCAATAAAGCCTTCATCCACAAGCATTCATACAATTCATCAAGTAAGCACATAGCCTCATGGCAAGCATGCTATCATGGTAGCACTCACACTCATGCAAGTATGTTAAAGTGTAAAGACTTACAGTGTACTCCAAGCCAAAACAAAAGCTAGTTAGAAATCAATGCATGATCCTAATCATATTAAGATGCCTAATGCAACACATGCAAAAATGCAACTAAAATAGGCTCGGCTATCTAATCATGGTATTTGCAACACTTTGATAACATGCTTTTAAACACGTACTCAAGTAAGTGTATTGAAATTGCGATGCAGTTTGAATGATGCGCCGAGCCCGGTGCATGCAAGACAAATGAATGATGCAAACATGCAAGCATAAGGTATGCTAATTGAAAATGATCCCTAATTAACCATCAAAAGCGGATAAATAAAAGGGAGAAAGACGTGGGGTTGGAAGACATGCACACACACACACACGCTTATTACAACATTAGGCCCTCTCGAAGGAGGGTCCGAATAAATAAGCTAAGCTACACTAAGCTAAGCTAATTATTACAAACCAACTAATTAACTATTCTAAGCTAATTAATTATTACAACATAATTGAAATTGAATAACTGGCTAACTAAGCTAATTAAAATATTACAAAACAAATTGAATGATTAATTAGCTACTCTAACTAATTAAAGTAATTAAAAGGCCTCGTGGGTGAGGGAGACATGCATGCTCGATTGGCGTCATCCTAGAAATCCATTGCCTTGCCGTCGGTTGTCTCTATTTGCACTCGCCTTGGTTTCTGAACATCAAACCAACCTCCACATTGCTTCTGCTCCAAAACAGGAACATTTCTGCACAAAAATGGACTGGTGGCCGGTTGGCCACAAAAAGTGGTTGCCGGCCACCTTAACTGACTGGCTAGCTAGTAAAAGTGGTCGGTCGGCTACCTGTTTTTCCAGGCTTCTGGTTTTGCTACAACAGAGAACAACAGAGGCAAAGCAATGTATCTGCAAGGAAATGTATGTACTGCCACACTCCTCGACATTTCTCAAGCTCAAAGAAGTGTGGCGTTTGGCTTTCAAGCCATCAACCAAGCATCTCAATGCATGATGGCCCAAAACCAAGCTTGCACAAGCTTAGTGAATGCGCACATAAGACTCAAAGTGCCTCCACCCTATCATGCATGATCAAGGGAGTTGGCGACCAAGAAATGCAAGACGTTTCATCACTATGAGTATGAAACATCTCACATTTCTTGTGGTTGGATTGACGTTTGATCCAAACACATGCAATGCAACACGAATGCTTATCTTATTCATGTTTTACTTGTCCACTTTCTTGTTTACTCATTTTACATTACCAAACCATTCTTTACTTGATTTGTCCAATGTGAAAGTCCTCTAATGAGAGAGGGGTTAACCAAAAGAATCGTTTAGGGCATGAGAGAAATCATGCCTTTGGCTAGGAGGAATCCTCATAAGAAGATTAAAACCATTTGAGCTCAAACTCTATCAAGCTTAAACACAAGCACAAGGTAAACCAACCCTCAAAAGAAATCAAAAGTGAAGAAATGTGGGAGATGGCAGATATTTCAGTGCTGAAGTGGCATGAAAAACAAGACAACAACATGCAAGCAACACATGCACAACATGTTAAAGGCCAAAAGCATTGAAATTAGTGAAGGGCACAACACTAGAGGCATGCAATACCAATCCCAAATGGCCAAACCAGCTACAGACAGACCTAAAACATGCCAAAACAGTGACCAAAACAATCTGAAATGGTGGCATGAAAAGCAAGAAAGACATGCTCATGTATTGGCTCATAAACAAGGCACAAAGCTCACCTCTCAAAAGCAATTAAAGAGCGAGCATGACAAGGCTACATGCACTGAAATCATGTGTGAAATGATGCTATGACATGCAAACAATTCAAGCAAAGCATGTTAGGGGCCTTAACTCACAAAGCTAGTAAAGCCATTTACACTATAGCTATGCAAGGCAAGCTTCAAAGGACCAAGACCACTCAAAACAGAGTTATAGCATGGCAAAACATGAGCAAAAGCATGCTGAGATGGAGCTAACACAAGCTAAAACGATAGGCCAACTCATTAAGCATGTTAAGCTAGTAAGCATGATTGCACTACAAGTGTAAGAGGCAAACAAAAGGTGCTCTAACCAGCCAAAAACAGAGTTATAACATGTTAAAATAAGGCCAAAAACATGCTTGGACTAGGCTTCAAAAAGGTAGAAATAGAAGCTCACTTATTAGGCCATCAATACACGCAAACAAAATACAAGGACGGGAGGCCACTCCCTCCTATTTGGGGCTTCAAAACCAACTTTCCAAGGGAATTTCAGTGGTTAAAAGGCCAAAACAAGATTGTTTGAAAGGCTTTAAAAGATGGCACAAAGCTTAGCAAATAAACCACAAAAGAGGGTGGACCACCCCTAACTCCAAAAGGGCCTCAAACTACCATTTTTAACACTTAAAAATAGAGGTTTTTGTAGTTGACAACTAGGCCAAAACAACATGCAAAGGTGGCCCAAACTAGTGTACAAAAACCAGCTTAAAAGGGGTAAATGCGTTACCCTTGAAGCACAACAATAAACAAGCAACTTACGAGCCAAAACCAGCCTTCAAAAGCCCAAACAAGACCTTCAAGCACCTCAGCAACAAGGTAGTCTAAGTGGGCTAAGAGGTTATGTGTAAAAATGCAAAGAAAGCTCACTTTCAAGCACAATATGTATATATATATATACAGAGAGAGAGAGAGAGAGAGAGAGAGAGAGAGTTTTAGAGAGAGTAAAATTTTGCTTCCAAAATTTTAGATCCCCTCAAAAGGGGGAGGGACCTCCTCTTATATAGGAATACAAGCATAAAGCTTGTATTCATTCCTCCATACATGTGTATGGATGATGACTTCAGTGACCAACAGTTGGCAGAACTGGCACATAAAATATCTGAAAAATGAGAAAAATGGCCGTCGGCCACTCTAGCTGGCCGATCGGCCACCTCCTCTAGCCGACCAACCACCCAAGGTGGCCGACAAGAGGCACAAGTGGCCGACAAGGGCCAAAAGTGGCCGACAAGGCCTCTCCTCCCTCCAGGTAAGGGGCACCAAGGTTTGGCCCAAAAACAAGGCCAAAACACAAAGAGTTTAGAGGCTCAAAGACAAGGTGCTCGACCGAGACCTTCAGGCACTCAAAACGAGCACAAACATGCACAATTATCGGGTGCACAAACGATGACGTGTGAGTCTTAAGGTCGGTCAAAAATGGGGTGTCTACAGTTGCCCCTCTTTGACAGAACTAGGAAGTCATGAAATTACAGGAGTGAATGTCAACGCCCAGAGACGACCCATTTTTAACAAGGCCGAAGACTCAGACAAACAAACAAGATAACAATGTAGATGCGCCCGCAGGCTGGGGCAAAATGCAAGAGACATGCACAATGCAGAACATAACTTATGATCATGCAAAGAGGGCTGTAATGAAGCATTTTTGCAAAATAAATACAACATTTTAAGTAAACTGACAAGTTACAGCAGTCTCACACATGAGAAAAACAAACACATAAATGCGCCACGCGCGAGACTCACAAGTCAAACTACGTAGAAATTATGCAATCTTCACTGCGCCTCACGCAGGAAAGGCTAGAAGTGACTATCAGGCGTACCTGAAGTCTCAAACGAAACATCTCCTAGGGTGTCACACGCGAGAGGAGAAAAGGAAACACTTTTAGCGTATCACACGCGAGAGGGGGAAAAGGAAGCACCTCTCAGCATATCACACGCGAGAAAGGAAAAAAAAGCACCTCTTAGCGTATCACACGCGTGAGAGGGAAAATGAAGCACCTCTAAACGTATCACACGAGAGAGAGGGAAAAGGAAGCACCTCTCAACATATCGCACGTGAGAGAGGGAAAGGAAGCACCTCTCAGTGTATCATACGTGAGAGAGGAAAACGAAGCACCTCTCAGCGTATCACACGCGAGAGAGGGAAAATGAAGCACCTCTCAGCGTATCACACGCGAGAGGAGAAAAAGGAAGCACCTCTTAGCATATCACATGCAAGAGAGGAAAAGAAAGCACCTCTTAGCGTATGACACGCGAGAGAGGGAAAATGAAGCATCTCTTAATGTATCACACGCGACAGAGGGAAAAGGAAGCACCTCTCAGCGTATCATACGCGAAAAAGGAAAAAGGAAGCACCTGTCGGCGTATCACACATGAGAGAGAGAAAGGAGAGCACCTCTTAGCGTATCACACGCGAGAGAGGGAAAAGAAGCACCTCTCAGCGTATCACACGCGAGAGAGGGAAATGAAGCACCTCTCAGCGTATCACACGGGAGAGAGGAAAAAGAACCACCTCTTAGCGTATCACACGCGAGAGAGGAAAAAGAAGCACCTCTTAGCGTATCACACGCGAGAGAGGGAAAGGAGCACTTCTCAATGTATCACACGCGAGAGAGGGAAATGAGAGCACCTCTCAGCATATCACATGCGAGAGAGGGAAAAGAAGCACCTCTAAGCGTATCACACGCGAGAGAGGGAAAGGAAGCACCTCTCAGCGTATCACACGTGAGAGAGGAAAAGGAAGCACCTCTCAGCATATCACACGTGAGAGAGGGAAAAGAAGCACCTCTCAGCGTATCACACGCGAGAGAGGCAAAAGAGCACCTCTCAGCGTATCACACGCGAGAGAGGGAAATGAAGCACCTCTCAGCGTATCACACGCGAGAGAGGAAAAAGAAAGCACCTCTCAGCGTATCACACGCGAGAGAGGAAAAGGAAGCATCTCTTAGCGTATCACACACGAGAGAGGGAAATGAAGTACCTCTCAGCATATCACACGCGAGATAGGGAAAAAAAGCACCTCTCGGCATATCACATGCGAGAGAGGGAAAGAAGAAAGTACCTCTCAGCGTATCATACGTGAGAGAGGGAAAAGGAAGCACCTCTCAGCGTATCACATGCGAGAGAGGGAAAATGAGCACCTCTCAACGTATCACACGCGAAAGAGGAAAAAGGAAGCGGTGTAAACACCGAAGGGTGCTATAAACATCAGAGCACGTCCCAATGCTTTCAACAGGGTGTCAGTGTAAACACCGGGCGTACCCGGGTGTTTCTAACCAACGGAATGTCAGTGTAGACATCGGGCATACCTGAATGTCTATAACCAACGAGATGTGTGAGAGGAATGGTTTTACCCGGGATTCCTCTGAATGAACCACACATACAATATTGTGCCTGCACGAAAAGGAAATTTTGACAAGTACAATACAATGCAAATGCATATTTAATGCAACATCAATAGCCACAATACAACGCTTAGGAAGGCATGTTCATGCACATCATGCAAGAAATAGAGCATGTCTTATGTAACGAAACATGAAGCATGTTTTATACGATACTGAATGCATGTTCAATGCAACAGGTAGAATGCAAGAGCATACACAATGCGATATAATATGACAAACATACGAACATGTGCAGTGCAATGAAATGCGACGTGCATGTTATGTGCACAATGATAACAATATATTACGCACATTGCTAGCATGCTCAAAGCAAAATGTCGCATAAACAGATGCGTGCCTTAACAAGGCCAACTCAGCGATGACCTCCGATTTACCTCTCGGAGGGGTTACAATGTACTTTAAAAGGATACACCCCATTCATGCTGGCTGACGATGAGTCTCGCATCGAAAACATGAATTGAAACTCCCGCGGAGACATTTTGAGCTGAAAAGTGAACTTTTCTTGCACTTTCTCGAAAGCCAAGGACTCAGAACAGTCTGAAAACACACAGGGAAGATATTAGACACCTGTTGGCCACCTTAGGACCCTGTCGGCCACATTTCATTTATGTCGGCCACCTAGGTGGCCGGTCGGCCAGTTGAGGAAATTCGGGGCAGTTTTGGTCATTTTACATGGGGAACTTTAAAAACCCAACTCCAAATCACTTTTGCTCACACATACAGTGCCAAAACTTCTTCTCCTTGCTTCCTAGACACTTTTCCTCCTCAGATCTGTGCCCCATACGTGTTTTCCAATGCACCTCGCGAAGTTGATTCGCGAAAACCTTTCGATTTCCTTCACTTTCAACCGAACAAAACTTGTTTTCAGAGCTTTTTTTTCTCTATTTTCACCATTTGAGGTATGTTTTGCACAAGTTTGTCTTGAGTTTGGCGCCCTTTTCCCGGGCTTTGACTTTCTTTAACTTTTTCTCTTCCCGAGAGTTGACTTTTGGCACTTTTCGCCCATTTTGCTCACTTTTGTCTATCTTTCACCTTCTTTTTAGATTGTAGATGACGCCCCACATGACGGGGGTTCTCCGAGGATGGAGGGGGAGCTCGACATCATACCATTGCCGCCTAGGATTCGGCCTTTCGACCCGGCGACGTATCATCCTGAGGTACATATACTACTGCCTAGTACAGTTCGCCACTTCACTGGATTTGCGCAGCGCGCGCTTGTAGATCTTCTACTACGGGAGCCGGAGTCTCACCTGTCTCACGACGCACCCGAGGTATATACTACACTCTTTACATTTTCCGCGATGCACTTTACATTTCTCGTATAGCTCGCACTTTTGCACTATATTCCATCAATTTGCTGAACATTCGTACATACTGCATTACTGCTCATCTCAAACACATCTCACACAATGTATTTCTGCTCACTTTGAGCGCATCTCATACACTACTTTCTGCTCACTCTGAACACATCTCATACACTGCAAACACTGCATTCTGCAGGTAGACTCCCGCTTCACCCACGAATACGGGTCAACTGAAGCGAGGGAGTGGTATATGGACCTCCTTGACGGTGTCCGACACATCATTGACGAGGCGGGATTTGGCCTATTCTGCATGGGGCTCTCGCGTGTTATGGCGAGCAGGACCCTTTTAGGCGCACTAGTAGAGAGATGATGGGACACCACCAACTCCTTCCATTTCTCTACCACCGGGGACATGACGATGACCCCGTATGACTTCGCCATGCTGACAGGCCTAGAGGTGGGAGGTCGGCCGATCCCTTATGATTTCGACATGGGTGAGTGGGAGGCTGCTTGGGCTGGGAGCACACCTGCCCATCTTCCGATCAGGCACAGTCAGATATACCTGGTTCTCAGACCATTTCAGAGGGATTGAGCCCACGATGATTGAAGCTACAGAGCAGTACGCCCGAGGTTTCTTGATGTTCCTCTTCGAGACTACTTTGTTTGCCGACAGGGCGAACACTGTCGGGCTGTATCTTCTGTGTGCTTTAGTAGACCTATCCCAGGTTCGACACTATGATTGGGGCGGCGCCAGCCTTGCTACCCTTTACTGTTACATGAGCTCGACCTCTCGCAGGAGCAGAAACAGACTGGGCGGCTATTGGAGAGCCTGGGAGGTATGCTTTACTTTTTAGTTTTACAGTTTTCTGTTACGCTTTCTGCTTTGCACTTTCTGTACACTGCACACTGCACACGCTACATTCTGTATTCTGCATTCTACATTTTCGGTATGTTCTGTATTCTCACTACAACTGTCTTATTTTTCACAACTTTGGGTATACGCCTATTTCCCAACACTTGCTCCCGAGCCGGAGGTCGAGACGCTGCTCGAGGTACCATACTCGCGTAGATATGAGGGTCAGTGCCAGCCAAGGGCCCGAGAGACCTTCCCATATCTTCGTCAGTATTTCGACATCGTGAGGGTGACCGAGGTAACTCAAAACTCACAGTCTTTCTTGCTTTTCAACTTCAATTCATTTTGCATAATTGGCAACTAAACAGTTCATGCATTTGTTGTCTGCAAATCACATGGCAGCCTTGGGCGGGGATGCCAGAGGGGATCAGATTCCGTTTTGCTGGAGGTCGAGGTGCTTTCCGATACCGACTTGTGCTCGAGGGACCTGTGGGCCGAGCGTGGTTTCTTAGAGAGCGCTTCATGCGCCAGACATTGGGCCTGCCACTACAGTTGGTTCCTTTACCACCCCCACCTTCCATGCGTGCCACAGAAAGTTTCTCCTCACAGGAGGTTATTGACACCATGCTAGGCGCAGATGCATACCGGTTCATCGGGGAGGGGGACTATACGATCTACATCCAGACGTACCTCATGCCTCCTCTGGCAGGTGCTCGTGCTCATATGGGGAGGACAGGTGACATTGCTTCGTCGAGTAGGGCTCAGACTACAGATGCTCCTTCAACGAGCGATGCTCGGGCAGCGGATGCCCCTTTGACGAGCAAGGCCCAAGCACCGAGGGGTAGGGCTAGAGAGATACCTTCTTCCAGGTAGAGTGTTGGATGGCCTGATCCCCCGACCGAGCTGACTAGCTGGCGGCTCTCTGGAGTGTCTTACATTGAGCCCCCATTGCCTGATCACCGATATGTCAGGACACCCGACGCACCACCAGTATACTTTACAACTTTCATTCATTTTAGTTTCACTCTGATTCTTATTCATTCATCCACTGATGATTTCAACTTGCATTTGCAGCCCTCCGTAGAGTATGTCGAGGGGTTACTCTAGGTGATGGCCTCATTTAAGAGCATGATCTTGAGGAGAGAGATGATGCTGACCCACGGGATTCCAGTAATTTTTCAGCTTTCTTGCATTTATCATACTTCTGTTGATATACTGAAATTGAACATTTCATTGCACTGATACACTGCATGTATAGATCACATTTGACACATTGCACTCGCATGCTGCATCTAATTTCTGTATATACTCACTATGCACAACATACTTGCATCTGATACTCATGCTATGGCTGATATATTCAAACTGCCTTTTCAGGTCACACCCTTACAGACAAGACCCTCAGAGCTTACTCTAGCAGCAGGGAGAGAGATTCCAGCACACAGCCGAGGGAGATGACGGAAGCCTATCACGCGCGATGACGATGACAAGTTCAGCGAGGACGAGGAGCCAGCGAGTCCCCAATCAGAGTCATCTAAAGGTGGGGACGACGGCACCGGCTCAGGTTCTGAGGGTGGCGACAATGCTGAAGAGGACTTCGATGATGGAAGCAGAGGTGACTCTGGTTCCGGCTCTAGCTCAGATTTGGACAGTGGCTGTAGACACCTCAATTTTGATCGGCCCTAAGACTTAGGCGCTTTCTTTTAATTACCCGATGATGACAATTAGAATGTGTTTCTCACAGAATCCTCAGTAAGAAAGATGGAATTTGAGCTTTAATCCCAACCTTCACCATTTTGGCCAAATTGTTTTAAAATACTAAATATTTCATTAGTTTAGTATTGTTGTGATTTTGCATAATTTTATGTGTTTGTTCATATTTTTGGTGTTTTTATATAAATTGGTATAAATTATATATTTTATATATATAAAAGAAAATAATAATAAAAAATGATATTATTATATTATATGTTTCGTATTTTATATATAATTATATTATTATATTATCTGTTTAATATTTTGGTATAAATTATATATTATATGTTTTTTATATATTATATGATATATACTATAAAATAATAAAAACAACTCGTTTGATGTCGGTCTACCGACATCAAACATCATGTATATATATTTATATTATTATTATTATGTTTATATTATTATTATATTATTATTATTATATTATAATTTCCCTATATAAGGCAATCAAGAGAAAGAAAATGAAGGAGAAGGGAGGCCCAGCAAAAAGAAGAAAGAAAAAGAAAAAGTCTGAGAGAATCAAAAGGAGAGGAGGGAGGCTAATTAGAAAGAGAAAAAAGAAAAAAGGAGGAAGGGTCTGAGAATTAGATTAGAGAATCAGAGAGGGAAAAAAGAAGTGGTGCGAGAGAGTTTGAGAAGAGAGAGAGGGAAAATAAAATATTTTCTTTGATATTTTTATTTCTATTTCATCAATACACCAATCAAAAACCAAGCTGTAATTCCAAATTTTGGACTGAGAATTGAGAACACATTCTACAGACTTGAGAGTAATCAAAAGAAAGTTTGTGACTCAGAAAATTCATCATTTCCCCAAAAGGTGAGTTTTCGCAAATTTTCATTTAATTTAAAAATGTGATATAATTTGTTTAAATACTTCATTTACTTCTTTTCATAACTTTTTTTTTTTATCGCTTTAATGGGATGGCTGCATCACCCGCATATCTGCTGTAATTTAAATATTGTATATAAACTATTGTGATTTATTACTTTAAATAATTTACCCCACCAGATGAATAGTAACCTCCGGCGGTGAATAGTAACCCGATGATGAATAGTACATCCGACGGTGAATAGTAACCTCCGGCGGTGAATAGTACCTCCAGTTATTTAATTTTGCTCGCTTTCTATCGCTTAATTTCAGCACTATTATATACTATTTAGGGGGCTGTTTAATTTATTTCAATGATTTATATTTTAAATATCAAGTTTGTTTGTACTAACCAATTAATCAACTTTGCATAATCATCTCTGCAACCTCCCTCCATTCTTTGCTTATTTCGATTAAACTAAGATCGTGGTTCAAGTATAAGAAATGAACTCTTCCATGCTTAATGGTTTAATCTCTTCGGAGGTTCATTACCAAAGGTATAAAACGCTCTATGCTTAATGGCTTAATCTCTTTGGAGATTCACTACCAAAGGCATAAAACGTTTTATGCTTAGGAGGTTCATTACCAAAGGTATAAAACGCTCTATGCTTAATGGTTTAATCTCTTTGGAGATTCACTACCAAAGGCATAAAACGTTTTATGCTTAGGAGGTTCATTACCAAAGGTATAAAACGTTCTATACTTAACGGTTTAAATTCTTTGGAGGTTCACTACCCCAAATGTATACATGTTCTTATACTAAAGCACAATCTTCTATTTTTCATTTCTCTTTATTCATCCGTGTGTTTACTTTTAAGGGACTAATTGACCATTGGAAATCACTAAGGAAAGTGTCATTATCACTTATTATCAAGTTTGGATTTCAAGCCATTATCACTCAAGTTTGGGTTTTTCTAAGTCAGTATCACTTTTTTGAGTTTGACTAGTCTTTCTTGCACATCTTGAGTTTGACTTGGAATCCCTTATCGCTTGTAAATAAGTTTGACTCTTCCTTTGTAATTTCCCCCGAAGAAAATTTTCTTGGGTTAAGTTGATGCTTGTTTCTCTTTATTGCGTTTTGGACTTAGTGAACGTAAATATCACTTTTGCACAAACAGGAGAAAAGATAAAGAAATGGACAGGTAATAAAAAAGGCTAATAAAATTGGTTAAAATTGGATTACAACTGACATAAAGAACCAATATGATTAATTGAATTCGGTTGGACGTTATACCGAGTTTATTGAGTCAGGGCTTATTGTAATAAATTAGACAGCCCCTTTCATTTATTATTCATTCGGTTTTGTAATAATTATTTATTTGGACATTTGGACATTCGGACCCTCCTTCGCGAGGACAAATATGTAATAAGTTATATGTCTTCCAACCCCCATTCTTTCTCCCTTTTATTTCACTGCTTATGATGGTTAGATTAGGGACATCATGTTTAAATTAGCATTTCCATGACTTGCATCCATTCGTTTTGTATGCATAAAAGTTCGGCTCATCATATTATTCAAATGTCAAATTCAAACTCTTTACTTGAATACATGCTCTATCACATGCCTTGAATTGACTCGCATGCCATGCTAGTAGCCGAGCTTATTACTTGCACGTTGTATGTGTTGCATTAGCCATATCGCATTAATTAGGATCATGCATTTTTTCTAAGTATTTACTTTCTTTTGACTCGCCTTCGGACATAAGGTAAGTTTTTATGCTTTAGCATATTGCATAAGTGTGATTGCTGTCATATCAAACATACTACCATGAGGCTAAATGCTTACTTGATATACCTGTTTGAATGACTGTGGATGAAGGCTAATCACTTGAATTGGGATACTTTGATTCATGTATATATGAGATCACCATTTTCATTGATACTTATTCAAAACATATTTTTTCAAAACAAACATGGAATCAAACGTTCCAACTTTTCGTGAAATTAGTCTATACTTGTATATTACATATAGAACAAGAGCATATATTGTACATAAAAACCACATTATGATTAGTAGAGGCCGATCTTTGATCGGGTGAGTAGGGTGTTCAATTATTGACCTTCCCCTCTCATACCTAAGTTCCCGAACCAAGACACTTTGGTAACGACGAACTAATGGCCTTTGGCACGAGTCATGGGTTTCCTAAATTTCCAAAAATAAATATTTAGGTGGCGACTCTGATATCTGGCAAAGCAGTCCATTTTTTGGCATTTGATTCAAACATCTATTTTCCAAAAGAAATTGTCGGATTTGGACTCTTTTTGTGTTTTCATTGTTTCACATTGCACTTGTGAAATCAGAATCAGAACCAACACACAAGTGGAGTCTGAACTGTAAAGGCTATTTCATTCTTTCGAAAAGGGGCCCGAAAAGTTGAGCTATAGTGGCGCCGATGGCGATGGTGTAGAGTCTGCTCAGCCGAGGAAAATGACGAAGAGGGCCTCTTAATCCTGAGCTGGGTGGCACCGATTTAGATGCTTTTGCTTTATTTCTCTTTTTGCTAGTAGTGTTAGCATATTGTACAGCCTTAGGCAGTTTTATTTTCTTTAAAACTTTGTACTTTGTAAAAAGAAACCATGATGGAATGAGAGCATCTTTTTGTTTAAAAAGTGTTGCATTTGTATTCCAAGCATCGCATCACACCATTTTACACAAAAACGGAATTTGATGGAAATTGAATACTTGTGTATTGCAAAGTCAGGTAGTGAACCGATACAACAAACAAAATAACATAAGACAACCTAAAGAACAACTCAATAAACAAAACAACAACAACTCAATAAACGAATTGCAACAAACTTGATAAGCAAATTGCAACAACTCGATAAACAAATCAAAGACAACTGTTAAACAAAACAGTAGGACGCATCCGAAGTAGAATCAAACTTAGGTTTTCAGCAACCTTAACACACGAGAAGGCTAAATGTTCTCTGCTGGAGACAAGAAGTGGCTGTCGGCCACTTAGGATTACTGTCGGCCACCTATGGTCCTTGTCGGCCACCTAAAGTGGCCGGTCGGCCAGTAAAGGTGGCTGGTCGGCTACTTGAACTGGCCAGTCGGCCAGAAATTTTGAGAAGTCCTAGATTACTGCCACCCGTCCTCCATTCAGTGCCTTATCTTCTACAAAAGCTCCAACTTCGTAGTTTCTTCATTCTAGCTCTATTTTTGCCCTAAATGGAGCCATTCTTTGCCGTAAAACTCTCGACTTGGATCGCGAACTTGGGTGGCTCGGAAAAGTTGAATTTCTGGGGTTTTGAGATAAATGCACTATTCCCGCTGAGCCGTACTCCGCTATGTTTTCCATTCCTCCATGCTGCGGCTAGATGTTGGAATCCAGTTACGCACGTATTTAGCTTTGGTGGACAAGAGATGTGTCCTACAATTGAAGAGTTCTAGGCTTTGATGGAGTCCCGGCGTGACGTGGAAATCTTGCCCTAGTCTCGTTTTGGTCACATCAAAGCTTTGGGAAGGATGTGCGGGCTTACTTTACAGGATGCCCGATCTTTGATTCATAACGGGGAGTTGGAAATCCCCAACTTGATTCATCGATTTTTCGACGTCGGCGATTGCGGCAACCACTTTTGGCAAAGTTTTCGGCAACATGCCCTCTGCTTGTGTATGTTAGCCCATTTTTTTGCTTGCCCCTGGCTTCGGAGGGTCTAGCATTCGCCTGATTGAAGTTGCCTAGGGCTTGAAAGAGGGCAAAAGCTGTATCGGGTTGACACTAGCTGAGACTTTGATGGGCTTGGATGCCTTCCACCGCCGGGAGACAACCAAGTTTGTAGGGAGTCTATTACTCTTACAGGTAATGTTTCCCACCCTTCTCACATGTGTTTCTCACATCACTCGGCCCTCAGGCTCTGTTTTTCTCTCAAAACCCTTTTCTCACTTTTCCCTCCACGCACACCTCTCTATTCTTTAATCTCTCTTATTTTCATCCCTCCTCAGATATGGCTAATGGAGAAGTTGAAGGTAGTGGACGCTTGTCCCGCATACTCAGCACACAGCTATTCCTTCCGCCCTCGACTAGTTGACTTCCCAAACGAGGGATGGTGGTGCCACTGGATGTGCAGCAGGTCTGCTGTTGACATTGCTTGGCGCTGCCCCTGGTTTGATTTGCCGGAGATGAGCTACAGCATGTCCCGGCAACCTGGCATTCAGTTGGTTGGCTTGACACACTGTGTCTTCTACTTCCTATTCCGATTCCGGCGTCAGTTCGGCCACGACTAGACTTGCCCGGAAGAAGAGATAGAGTACCCGGCTTCATTTCCAATCCGAGGCGCACAGCTAGCTCGGTATACCACAGCATGGAGAACAAGAGAACTTCTGGCCCCTGCTCCCTATTTCAGTTGTGCCCTTTCTGGCGAATGCATAGCTTGGCTTGAAGATGAGGCACAGATCGGGCCTACTTTGGCATCAGAGGCTTCCACAAGCTTTGGGAGGGGGCGCAGGAACACCTGACTATGCCCCGAGTTTATTGCTTTAATCTGTACTTTCAAGTTTTCCTTTTGAATATAATAAAAAGCAACTTCAATTTGTATCAAGAGCTGGAGAACTCTGTATTGAAATCAATGAAATTGAAGGTTGTGGGTACTGAAAATTTTCCGTTTGGTCCAAAAATGGCCTAAGTTGTAAAGAGATTAATTTGAACAAAATCAACTTTTATTAAAACTTTTCAAAACCATTTTCGATATGGATCATAACTGGACACGCCTGAGATCTATCCTTGAGATGTACAACCCCGGATCCAATAACTGGAAAGTTGCCCCTTATTTGAATAGCACTGCACTGGAGATCACGACCGAGCTCTTGAATGCAGAAAGGACAAAGATGGCCAAGACAATCACATGGACACAGTTGATCTTGGAAGTGTTTATGGCTGGACTTTAGAATGAAGTTGCCTACGTATCCCGAAGATGGGAATCAAGCCTTACGTAGTTCGGTTCAGGTTCACTGGTGTATTAACACTCTCCTTTTGCACTCTAACTTTTGCCAAGGTCGCCCTTTCTGCGTTTTCAACCTTACGAGCTTAGTTTTTCTTATTTCAAATTTTTTGTGCTCTAACTTTTGCTTAGGTCGCCCTTTCGAGTTTTCGGCTTAGTGAGCCACTCAGGGATAGTATTTCTTCAACTTGTCCATGTTGATTGGCTGGGAGAACTCTAGGCCATCTAGGTCCATAAGAACGACAGCTCTACCCGACCAAATTGACTTAATGATGTAGAGACCAGTCCAATTAGGTTTGAACTTGCCCTTAGGGTCGTGGATGGGAGCTCGATTGTCTTTAAGCACCAAATCCCCTTCTTTTAAATTTCTGGACTTAACCTTCTTGTTAAAAGCCCTGGAAATTCTTCGTTGATAACCCTGGACGTGATACAGTGCTTTCAGCCTTCTCTCGTCAAACAGCATGAGTCCTTCGAACCTACTCTACTGCCAATCTGCCTCAGCTATCTGGCACTCAGCCATTACCCGCAATGACGGAACCTCAACTTCAATAGGCAGAATAGCCTTCATCCCATAAACCAAGGAATACGGAGTTGCCCTAGTAGAAGTTCGAATTGATGTCCGGTAGCCCCAAAGAGCAAATGACAGCTTATCTGGCTAGTCTTTGTAGGTTTCCACCATCTTCTGTAGAATGTGCTTGATGTTCTTGTTGGCGGCCTCAACAGCTCCGTTGGTTTGCGGCCGGTATGTGGATGACTTATGAAAAACCACATTGTACTTCTCCAACAAGTAGATCATCTCCTTCTTGAAGTGGGAACCATTATCCGAAATGATCTCATTTGGGACCCCATAGCGACAGATAATGTTATTCCTAATGAACTTAGCGATGTGTGATGCCTTTAGCATTGCGTAGGATTGGGTCTCGACCCACTTTGTAAAGTAGTCTATCGCTACCAGAATATACTCATGCCCGTTCGACCCCTTCGGAGTAACTGTCCCGATAACATCAATCCCCCAGACTGAAAATGGCCATGGCGAAGTCATGTTGTACAGCTTCGACGGCGGAATGTTCATGCGGTTTGCATGGATCTGGCATTTGTGGCATCGCCGAACAAAGCCAATGCAATCCTCCTCCATGGTTGACCAGTAGTAACCCTATCTGAGAATCTTACAGATTAGCATTACCCCGCTCATGTGCGCTTCGCACTCTCCTCCATGGATGGCCTCCATTAGGCGCTTGGACTCTTCAACATCAACACACAATTTATGCATCCCAAGACGACCCCGTTTGTACAGTTTATCCCCAAAGACGATGAACTGAGCAGCCATTCTTCGTATTGCCCTTTTATCTTTGGCATTTGCCCCTGGTGGATAAGCCTCATTTTCCAAGAAGTTCCAGATGTCATGATACCAAGGGTTCTGATCTTGTACCTCATCTGTGGCGGCAATCAGCTTGTAGGCCGGCACATACCGCTGTTCAATGATGACTGGACACATTCGGACTCCCAAGGGGATGCCTATCATAAAAGATAGAGTTGATAAAGCGTCAGTGAACCTGTTGCTCTCTCTCAATAGATGGGTGAAGGTTAACTTCTCAAACCTAGGAATCAAAACGTCCAAGGTTTGGTGATAGATTTTCATCTTCTCTTCTTTCACCTTCCAGTCTCCTTTTGCCTGAGACACAACCAGGTTTGAGTCCCCAATGACGTCCAACCTTTTTGTCCCTAGTTCCAGGGCGGCTTCCAAGCCAGCGATACATGCCTCGTACTCTTCTTCATTGTTCGATACTTTGAATCGGAGTTTGAAAGCTAAGGGTATGTGGGAATTGTCGGGTGCTATCAGCAACACCCCTATCCCATACCTGTACTGGTTAGACACTCCGTCAAAGTACATAGTCCAGACCTCTTCTTCAAGTTGCAGAATGGCCTCATCTGGGAACAGATATTCTACTGCTTCATCTCCCTCGACTTGGTGATCGGCTAGGAACTCCGCTACCGTTCTCCCTTTCACAAACTTGCGCGTCATGTACTTCAGATCAAATTTAGAGAGAAGAAGCAACCAACTAGCTAGCCTACCCGTAAGCGCTAGTTTCTCAAAGAGATATTTCATGGGATCTAATCTCGAAACTAGTATTACAGAGTGAGCTAACAGGTAGTGCCTCAACTTCTTGGTAGCCCATACCAAGGCCAAACAAGCCTTCTCCAGCAGAGTGTAACGGGTCTCATATTCCAGCATTTTCTTGCTCAGGTAGTAGATGGCTTTCTCCACTTTATCCTCAGATTCCTACGCAAGCGTACAACCCATTGTCGTGTTGGTCACTGATAGATACAGAATCAACGGTTTCTTCGGCTCTGGCAGCGACAACACAGGTGGGTTCTGTAGATACTGCTTGACCTGTTCGAAAGCAACTTGGCATCGGTCATCCCATTGGAACTTCTTTCCTTTCTTTAGGAGATCAAACAGTGGTTCACAAGTCAAGGTTAATTTTGCAATAAACCGTCTTATGAATTGCACTTTTCCCAGAAAGCCTCGCACCTCCTTTTCAATCCTTGGTGGTGGCATTTCTAAGATGGCCTTGATTTTGGAAGGATCGACCTCGATGCCCCTTTGTGTGATCAAGAACCCCAGTATTTTCCCTGCTGTAACGCCAAAAGTACATTTCTGAGGATTCAGCCGCAACTGATACTCTCTGATCCGTTGGAAAAATTTCTTCAAGGCGGTGTAGTGGCCCTCTCTTTCCTTGGACTTGACAATCATGTCGTCCACGTACACCTCAACCTCTTTGTGGATCACATCATGCAAGATAGTGGTCGCAGCCTATTGATAAGTAGCCCCAGCATTCTTTAAGCCGAACGGCATCACCCTATAATAGTAAGTTCCCCACGGGGTAGTGAAAGCAGTTTTCTCCCTGTCTTCGGGTGCCATCAGAATCTGGTTGTAGCCTGAAAACCCATCCATGAACGAGAGCAGCGCATGCCCAGCAGTGAAGTCCATCAATTCGTCGATATGCGGCAGAGGAAAGTCATCCTTCGGACTGGCTTTGTTCAAATCTCTAAAGTCCACACATACCCAAATTCTGCCATCCTTCTTCGGCACTGGAACTATATTGGCCAACCAAGTCGGATGTTCAGATACTAATAGGAACCCTGCATCAATCTGCTTGGTGACCTCTTCTTTGATTTTCAGAGCCCAATCCGAGCGGATCCTTCGGAGCTTCTGCTTAACAGGTCAGGCATCTTGGTCAAGAGGGATCCGGTGTTGTACAATCTCAGGATCGATTCCAGGCATGTCTTCGTAGGACCATGCGAAAACATCTTTGAAATCTTTTAATAAAGCGACTAAGCGCTCGCGCTCCTCAGAAGACAACATGGACCTGATCTGGACCAGCCGCGGGTCCTTCTCAGTACCAACATTAATTGAGGTGATTTTATCAACCAAAAGTTTTACAAACCTCTCCTGCTCTTGATCAATCAAATGTTTCAAAACCAGAGAAATTTCTTTCTCGTCATTTTCATCAAAGTTTTGAAAGTCCCGATTAATGCAATAAACTAAAGGCACATAAAAGTACTTAGAAGCCACAGCAGTACCATTCTCATTAATCACTTCCAGTTCGTCTGATTCTTCGATTACAACCAACTCAAAAGAAAATGAAAAAGATGACCTGGACAGGATAGTGGCATCCAGGTTATCAACCCCAGGAATACCGGACTCTGACTCAGAAGAACTAGAATCTGATTCTGACTCCACAGACTCTATGGAATCAGATTCTGGTTCACTACCTGACCCAGAACTGCTAAATAAAAAGCCTTCCTCATATTGCCAGACGAGGGAGGGTGTGATGGACGCATCCAGAATGTCGGAAGAAGGACCCACAGCCATTTGATCCCCAACCATGGAAACAGAGAAGTTATCCCCCAAGCACTCCGGTGTGATTTGAGGATCTGAGAGGAGACAAGCCAGCGCTGCTCCTATCTCAGGTTCTGTGCCCTCGGACGCATCCTCTTTGCACTGCTCAGCCTTAACTGGTGGGTCAGTTTGCTCTTTCGCAACTTCATCCCCTGACAACTGTAGGTCAAAAAAGATCTTGAATCGGGGCAAACGTCGCTTTTCTGAATTCAACCATGGCTTCAGAAAGCCGCAAAACGGGAAATCTTCCCCCTCCCGGACAAAACGTCCATTCAGGGTTCCTTGGATAAGTCTATGCACCAACTCGTAGTGCTCCCCGGCTTGCTTAGCCTTGGCTCTTCCGGTCATTTCCCTTCCTTTCCTTGCCCAATCCTCTCTAGTAGGCGAGTAACCTAAACCAAAGGTATAAAGGTTGTATGGCACTTCGGCCAGTGCAACGACGCCTTCCCGACCACTCCTTCCCAATCCCATTCCAGGCATGTGTTGAAGCTTGTTCATGAGGTAAACAGATTGCGTACTGACATACAGTCCCTCATCAACAGCTAGCATATCCTGTACTACTCGAGCCTCAGCTAAGGTGAATCCTGACAGAAAGACATCCTCTACGCCGTGTTCAATCTCCAAAACCAGTGTAGAAACCTCTGGCAGCGGATGTATTGAAGAGTTCCCAAAAACAATTGCTACCCCCTTCCCATGGGGGTACTTTAGCATCTGGTGTAAAGTGGAAGAGACGGCTCTCACCTGGTGTAGCCACGGCCGCCCAAGTAGTAGATTGAAGGTGGCTGGAACATCTAAGACATAAAACTCAATGTCCTGCTGTCCTGGGCCCACCTGAGTTTTGATCCGTACCGTCCCAATCACTTCCCAACTGGTGTTATCATAGGCTCGAATCACCTGGGCTGTTGGTGCGAAATCTGCGGGCCTCAACCCGATAGCATACGCCGTTTGCGACGAACATACATTAATTGTAGATCCCGTATCAACCAGGACAACCGGTATCCATTTTTCCTTACACTCCACAGAGATGTATAACGGCTTGCTATGATCAGAGCCCTCAGGCGGTAGTTCTTTATTTGTGAAGGTTAAAGTCAGTGAAGTTCCACCTGGGAACACTAATCCCACCAACTGCTCGGGCGTTGTATAAATCAAAAGCTTAGCCTTGTCCATGGCTGAAAGGACGGCTTGTCTATGCACTCTTGAGGCCATAAGCAGTCCCTAGATGGAGATATCTACTTGAATTTTCTTCAGCTGCTTCAGTACAGCTTCCTCCTCTAGCAGTTTTTCTTTTTGCTTTTCTGCTTCCTTGTCTTTCCCGAACGCCTCCGGCTGGTCCAAGTGTGAGGGCTTGAAGTACCGCCCACTCCGGGTCATTTGGTTGACCTCCTCGGTGTACCAAGTTTCATTGGGTTGATTCTGACCCCAGTCTTCGTCAGCATCACGACCCAAACCCGCCCCTATAGGTTTAGCACCGTAACCAGCCAGTAATCTGTGATTACCGAAGGCCTGCTTAACAGTAAAGACAATAATACAGAGTACAGGGGCTGGCGGAAGCCAAAACAATAACAAAAGATGTCCAATGAGCTGTGACAGTCTGTATGCAAAAAGACTTTTCATAATACATTCATAATCAGAACAAAAGCAGTATGTACATACACATATATAGGCATTCGGGTTAGGGACCAAATCCCTACCATAACAGTACAGTGCATGTCTATACAGTCTATACAAAACAGAGACAGAAAGGGAGAATCTAAAACACCCTGAAGCAACCCTAGCTTGAAAGACTTGGAACCTCTTAGTGAGGCACAGTGGTTGGCTTGACAAAAAGGGAGTTAAACCCACCGCTCCTAACTCCGGTCCGGTGCCTGGATACCTACATATATATATAAACAGTAAGTTAAAGCCCAGTGAATAACATATGTGTAAAGAGGTTAGGAATGAATATCCTTTTAGTATTTAAAACAGTCATTTGAACAGTATATCAGTTATTCGATCATAGCAGTCATAAGTGGTACATCCAATAGCAAACAGTACAGTAGGCCTTAACAGACCGAACAGTTAGTTGATGGCCATCATATCAGTAAACAGTAGTGGTTCCAAACATGGGAACCGATAGAGATCTCTGTGACAGTAGCAGTACAGTACAATAACAGTAAATTGCTATGGATGCCACGAATACAGTTCGCAAATAGGACAAGCATTCATTCAGTAAGAAATATCATTTTAGAAAGTAGTACAGTTGATCATTCAGAAATTATTCATGATTGAATATATCTTTACAACATTGTTACTCACAGAGTTCTGGGCTACAGATAGGCTAGTGAGCGTCCTCGGATGCCAACCCTACATAGTTATAGGATTAACACACATGGGAGACAATAACTTAGTCCCTAACTTGACTCGGTGTGGTTCTATAGCATTAACCTCATTAAGATGCCTTAAACTAGGCCTAGGAATGCCTAGGATGGAATGAGGATGCAAAGATGCACTTTAAAACACTTTTCAGAATTTTCAGAAAATAGGGGTCGCGCTCGAGCGTGGCTTTCTACGCTCAAGCGGACATGCAGACAAAGGATCTCCGCTCGAGCGTGACTTTCCTCGCTCGAGCGGACTGCAAAAGTACTGGATGTATGAAATTCATGCTCGACGGGCGCTCGACCCCCGCTCTAGCGTGAGACACAAGTCCTCGCTCGAGCGTACATTCCCTCGCTCGAGCGGACTATAAACACATGCAAAGTACTGGATACACGCATTTCGCGCTTGAGCGTCACTTTACTCGCTCGAGCGGACTGCATGAACTCAGAGTGTACGCTCGAGCGTGGAGTTCCTTGCTTGAGTGTGGATCCAAAATCTGGAATTTCCAGATTTGTCTCCAAGCATGAAACTCAACATTCAACACATCAAAACTCAACCTCTTGGGCCCATTTTTCTGGAAAAACACTTTAAACCCATAATATAACATGTTTTGAAGATCAATTTGTAAAATCAAAGCCCAAGGGTGAGTCAATTGAACCCATTTTCAAACAAAACTTCAAGAACATGATGAACATAAGACATGCAAGTGTTTAATCAGCTACAAAGCTTCTAATACAAGAACAAATGAGCCAATCCTTTCACAAACATGATGAATTCATGAACTATAACCCAAATTTGGACATGCATGTGAGGATTCTACGAAAACAACCTCAAAATTCAACAATGTAAACATGCATGCATGAATTCCTACTCAATTCAACATATTAAGCTAATTCATGCCTTAAATCACTATCCTTACCATGAATCATGCAAGAACAACTCAAACTCACAATTAAAAGGGTGAGTTTCCTACCTCAAGTCCTCAATTTCAAGAATGGAAGCTCAATTGTGCAATCTACTCTTCAATTCTTCTAATTTTCCTAGCCCAAAGTTGTTGAAATCAATTCTCTCCTAACTCTCTCTCTCTATAGTCGGTTTTGTCTCCAAAATGGCTGAAGATACAATGCCAAATGTGTATTAATCAGGTCCAAACAAGTATTGACAAGGTGGCCCACTAACATGGCAAAAGGGTAATTAACGCAACTAATGTAATTTAGCTTATTTAACCCAATTTAATCATACCAAATCAAATTTCAATTAAACATACCATAAAATCACATAAATTCTAATTAGCATAAAACACTAATCAATTTCGGATTTGGCCGCCGATAAGGCCTTCAATTTGCAGTTTAAAACATAAAACATGAACAGATCATTTAGCAGTCAAACAGATAGATTTGCATTTAAGCTAATACACTCAATCAATCAGTTCAAAATGTCAGTTAAATCAGTTACTTAATCATGCTCAGTCACAGTGTAGCACTAATCAGTGGTGTTATCAGTAAACAGTGGTGAGGGTTGTCACAGTCTTCCTTCCTTACAAAGAGTTTGGTCCTCCAAAGTCGAATTACCTTCATTTTGGAAGAACACTGGATTCAGTGGGAACAATTCAGGATATCTGTTGATCATATCGTCTTCCCTTTTCCAAGTGGCATATACGCTACCATGGTTTTGCCAATCAATTTTCACTAATGGAATCTCTTTGTTCCTCAACTTCTTGATCCGTCTGTTTACAATCTGAATAGGTCGTTCCTCATAAGTGTAGTGTCACTTAGCACTATACGGGTAGGCTCAATCACGTGGAAGGGATCCCGGAGGTAATCCCTCAACATTGAAATATGGAACACGTTATGCATATGCTCCATTTCAGGAGGAAGCGCTACTTGATACGCCACCGGATTAATCTTTTCAATAATCTCGTACGGTCCAACATATCTTGGCGCTAACTTGCCTTTAACCCCAAAACGGGTCTGCCCTTTCATCGGTGTCACTTTAACAAAAACGTGATCACCTACTTCATTTTCTCTGTCACGCCTTTGGACATCCGCATAACTTTTCTATCGGCTTTGTGCGGTTTTCAATCTTTGTTGAATCAGTTTCACATTTTTTGTGGTTTCCTGAACAATCTCGGGCCCAAGCAAAGGCCCATCTCCAACTTCTGCCCAGCAGATAGGAGATCTACATTTCCTGCCATATAAAGCCTCGAAAGGCGCCATACCAATGCTTGAATGAAAACTATTGTTGTAGGCGAATTCAGCCAACGGTAAGTGGCTCTCCCAATTTCCTTGAAAATCAAGGACACACATTCTGTGTAAATCCTCCAGAGTCTGGATGGTTCTTTCTGACTGGCCATCTGTCTAAGGATGGTATGCACTACTCAGTCTCAGTTCAGTACCCAATGCTGCCTGTAGGCTTTGCCAGAATCTCGATGTAAACTTCGAGTCCTTATCAGAAACAATGGACACGGGCACTCCATGTAATGTAACAATCTCATCAATATAGATTATAGTCAATTTGTCCGCATTATAAATTGTTTTGACAGGTAAGAAGTGAGCAGATTTAGTCAGTCTATCAACAATAACCCAAATTGAGTCCATACCTTTATTGGAGCGAGGTAAACCAACAATGAAATCCATAGTGATATGTTCCCATTTCTACTCTGGTATCGGTAAGTGTTGCAGTAAGCCTGCGGGTCGTTGATGTTCGGCTTTAACTTATTGGCAATGAAGACATTTCGACACAAACTCAGCAATTTCTTTCTTCATTCCTGGCCACCAGAAATTCAGTTTCAAGTCTTGATACATTTTCGTATTTCCTGGATGGATAAACAGTTTTGAATTGTGGCCCTCTTGCAGAATTCTTCTTTTCAGTTCAAAATCACTCGATACACATAACCTTCCCTGAAATTTCAATACATTGTTTTCAAATTTGAAACCCGGCCTCGGTCTAGATTCCCATTCATCGATGATCTTCTTCAAGAAGTCATCCTGTTGCTGTTTCTCTTTAATATCTTCAATAAGTGCCGGTTGAGTAGAAATAGCAGCTAAGGTTCCACCTTGTTCACGCAAGACAATTTCAACTTCAAGTCTTTCAAGGTCACATAGCAATTCTTTTTGCCCGGTGAGTAAACAGGCTAAATTTCTGATCGATTTCTGACTCAATGCATTGGCAACAGTGTTAGCTTTCCCTGGATGGTACAAAATTTGCAAATCATAATCCTTTATCAGTTCTAACCATCTCCGCTGCCTCATGTTCAGTTCTTTCTGTGTGAAGAAGTACTTCAAACTCTTGTGGTCTGTATACACCTCACACGTTGCCCCATAAAGGTAGTGACGCCAGATTTTCAATGCAAACACTACTGCAGCAAGTTCCAAATCATGGGTCGGGTAGTTCTTTTCATGCGGTCTCAGTTGTCGGGAAGCATACGCAATCACTTTACCATTCTGCATTAAAACACATCCTAAACCCTTATAAGAAGCATCACTAAATATAGTATAACCATCCGTACCTGAGGGTAAGGTAAGAATCGGTGCAGTCACAAGTCAAG
>NW_021028540.1:403711-433327 GCF_004153795.1 Camellia sinensis
AAAGTCAAAAAGTCATCCCAAACATACTAGTTTTTTTTATATCACATTTTAGCCAAAAAACTAAAAAATTACTAAAAAAATTTGTTCCTAAACGAGAACTTATTATCATTTTACTTGTTAACACAATTATTCTGATGCAATACTGAAACTTAGACTCACCCATCAAATAATAATTATTACATTTAATCATGGACATTATGTGTTCATGGGACTCAACATTTATAAAAATAAAAAATAAAAAAAAAATTAATGGGAGCAACATTATTGGTAAGATATTTGTCTTGTGTGCTTGAGTGTGGCTTTCCTCGTTCGAGCGGACTGCAAAAGTACTGGATGCATGAAATTCACGCTCGACGGGCGCTCGACCCCCGCTCGAGCGTGAGACACAAGTCCTCGCTCGAGCGTACATTCCCTCGCTCGAGCGGACTGTAAACACATGCAAAGTACTGGATACACACATTTCATGCTTGAGCGTCACTTTACTCGCTCGAGCGGACTGCATGAACTCAGAGTGTACGCTCGAGCGTGGAGTTCCTTGCTCGAGCGTGGATCCAAAATCTGGAATTTCCAGATTTGTCTCCAAGCATGAAACTCAACATTCAACACATCAAAACTCAACCTCTTGGGCCCATTTTCTGGAAAAACACTTTAAACCCATAATATAACATGTTTTGAAGATCAATTTGTAAAATCAAAGCCCAAGGGTGTGTCAATTGAACCCATTTTCAAACAAAACTTCAAGAACATGATGAACATAAGACATGCAAGTGTTTAATCAACTACAAAGCTTCTAATACAAGAACAAATGAGCCAATCCTTTCACAAACATGATGAATTCATGAACTATAACCCAAATTTGGACATGCATGTGAGGATTCTACGAAAACAACCTCAAAATTCAACAATGTAAACATGCATGCATGAATTCCTACTCAATTCAACATATTAAGCTAATTCATGCCTTAAATCACTATCCTTACCATGAATCATGCAAGAACAACTCAAACTCACAATTAAAAGGGTGAGTTTCCTACCTCAAGTCCTCAATTTCAAGAATGGAAGCTCAATTGTGCAATCTACTCTTCAATTCTTCTAATTTTCCTAGCCCAAAGTTGTTAAAATCAATTCTCTCCTAACTCTCTCTCTCTCTAGTCGGTTTTGTCTCCAAAATGGCTGAAGATACAATGCTAAATGTGTATTAATCAAGTCCAAACAAGTATTGACAAGGTGGCCCACTAACATGGCAAAAGGGTAATTAACGCAACTAATGTAATTTAGCTTATTTAACCCAATTTAATCATACCAAATCAAATTTCAATTAAACATACCATAAAATCACATAAATTCTAATTAGCATAAAACACTAATCAGTTTCGGATTCGGCCGCCGATAAGGCCTTCAATTTGCAGTTTAAAACATAAAACATGAACAGATCATTTAGCAGTCAAATAGATAGATTTGCATTTAAACTAATACACTCAATCAATCAGTTCAAAATGTCAGTTAAATCAGTTACTTAATCATGCTCAGTCACAGTTTAGCACTAATCAGTGGTGTTATCAGTAAACAGTGGTGAGGGTTGTCACAGTCAGTATGGGTAAGATGCAAATCATCGTCTTCCTACTACATCTCATCGACAACCGACAGACAATTGTCCAGTTCCGTTGTAGCTGTTCCCGTGTTCTCAACACATTCTGCCCCCTCAGGTGCCTTGGCTTTTCTAGCCCTGTCATCATTCTCGATTTTCTCTCGCTCAAGCCACTTCAATTCGGCATCCTGTTCAGTGTCTGCTGTGTAAAAACTGCCTGAGTCCCGAGCAAAATTCTCAGCACCTGTGCTCTCCGGCGATTCCCCCTGATTCTCGACCGTTCTGGCCATTGTAGATGTTCCTATTTCTGACTGACCCTGTTCTGATTGAGGCACCTCAACAACATCTGGCTCGTCACTGAGCCACCTTGCATTATCTGTCGATCCATTCAGGTCGAACCAATTGATGCTCACATCCCCTGGGTCTTGTTCGTTAGAGAACTACAGATTAGCAATATCCTTCTCAAGCTTGGCTAGATCATCGAGCCCCTGACTCGGACTGTCCTTCCGGACAACATGTACCTTTGCCCCAATTGGAAACTCTACCCTCGACTTAGCCTGATCTGTTGGCATAATATAACCGTACAGGTTATATGCTTCCTTAGTGAAGCTCCCAGCGCCCTTAGGTTCTGAACCAACATTCCCATTCTCCTCCAAAGTCACCTCGTCTTTGTCTTCGACAGTCACCACCACTGGCTTGGGCTGGGTTAGGGAGGTGCTCATCATGTACAAGTCTGTGCTATCTGGGATGAACACCTCAAGCTTAGGCAGGTGAGAGAGAGTGATGTATATGCTAGGGTCGTACAGGATGGCCGTGGTTTGGATCAGGTTTATTTGCCTGGGTCGATGAGGGGGGTTGTTATGTGGTGGGAGAGGGTTAGTGGTGACATTTGGCTTCTTAAGAGGCGCAATCACCTTGTTGTCAATGAGATCTTGGGTCTCATGACGCAGTCTGAAGCAGAGGTCGGTGTCATGACCATGCTGCTGGTGAAAGGCGCAATATTTGGCCGGGTTATGTGTTGGAAGGAGGTTATTTGGTAGTGGGCGTGGTTCCAGGGACTTCAGATGCCCCTTTCTGATCAAGATGTTCAAGGCCGCTGATAAAGACATACAGAGCGGGAAGAAAGTCCTCTGGCCCCTAGGTGGGTTTTTTGCTGGTTGTGAGCTGGTTCCGGATACACCGGTGAAGGGTGTAGCTATTTTTGGCTTGGTGGTGACCATGCCGACGTCAAAAGTTCTTGCGGCTGCACTACTACTTGTAGCTACATTTGAACTGCGTGTAAACGCCCTCTTGGGCTGCTCCCTTTCCTGGTCGGTCAGACCTTGCTTCATAGCGTCTTCAATTTATATCCCAATCTCATGCAAGTCAGCAAAGGTGGGGAGGGGTAAGACGATCATCTTTTGCATCAGCTTGGGTTGCAGGTTGCGCACAACCATCTTTATCTAATCTTTTTCGGGTGGCCGAGTTGTCATCATGGAGGTCTTGGCCCCCCATCGAGTGACAAAGTCAGAAAAGCCCTCCTTTGGCTCTTGCCTGGTTGCTTCGAGATCACGAGTCGTGACCTCGATTTGAGTGTTGTAAGGATATTGGGCAATGAAGGCCTCGGCTATCTCCTCCCAACTTCTCTTCACTGAGTCCTCCAGCTTGGCATACCAGATGGCCGCAATACCCGACAGGGTCCGACCGAAGAGAGATAGTTTCTGGAGTCTAGTCAAGCCCATCGGGCGCAAAATATCCGAGAACAGCCTTAGATGAACCATAGGATCGCCCGAGCCGTCAAAGCGATCTATGTGAGGCATTTTGAACCTGTCCAATAATGTCACTGCTGAATCAGTGTAACCATCCTCTATGTCTGGGATCGAGTTAACTCCCTGAGCTCGCTTGAACAGCTTTTCAAGCTTGCTTACTTTCAAAGCAGTAGGATCGGATTCAAATTCGAACGGTGTATCTGTTGGGAAGGCCGGTGCTTTTGAAATCTGTGATAGGACTGGCAGTGGGACTGGCCCTGTTGGAACGTCCATATTCTCCTGGACGTTAGTTGTTTCCCCAGGTATTGGAACCCTAGGTGGGGGTGGGTGCGAAGCAAAAGCTCTGACTTGTTATGGTTGTTGTTGTTGTTGAAGCCTAGCAATTAGTTTTGCCTGTTGGGCTACAACCTCTGTCTGACGAGCGGTAACCTCTGCTAGGCGAGCAGCATCACGCTGCATGGCCTCCATGGTCTGTTGGAGTTGACGCATCATGTCCTCCATACTGTCTGTAAGATGCTAATCTGACTGAGCGGGTGTATATTCTCTCTTTGAGGTAGAAACAGAAATCTCAGTCCAACTGTGCACTGGTGGGGTAGACAATGACCGCTGAACTAGCGACTGCTGTACTGATACCTTATGCCTGACTACCCTCTGTCTTGTAACCGGGGGTAATGAAACAAACACTGGTTGTCCATCAATAAGATCCTTAGATCTGGAAAGCCTTCTACCTCTGGTCCAGAGTGCTCGGGGGTATTTGCCTCGTCGGAAGCAATGATGAAATACTACCTTGCAAAAAGATAAATAAAGCAAAAAAAAAAGGAAACAACAATCAGAAAACGGACAGCATCTCGGCCTAGATAAAGACAACACGTAGTTGATATCATAAGATGAACAATCTGTACTCAAACAATGATTTCTGCCCCCAAATTTCTGCCTCAAAACTGATACCCTCAAACACTAATGTCCTCAGACTGATACCCAGACTTGCAACTGATACAAACATTCCCTGTAGAGATAGACTTTAACGGCACATATCAAGCAAGTGAGAGCCAAAACACCCCAATGGTGGGGTAGGGTTTCCCTGTCTTATTTTGTCAGGAGCTAGGGTTTCACTACGCACGCATGCAGTTTCAAACAATCCTGCATTTGGGTAAGCAACCTGTTCTAGTTTGGAATGGTCTCTATGGCTTCCGATATGCAACTAGGACAAATGGTCAAAAAGAGTGCCTCAGCAAGACCACCTAATATACCTCTCACACCTAATGCCGAGAAGTGAAAGGTGGATCAAACGGTACGGCGGTGATACAGATCTAAGGTTTGTGTTCCCATCATGGCAGAGCCCGTAACCAGTCAGCCTTATGGCACGCTTTTCCAAGCAAGCCTCTGGCAAACCGTTCAGGAATAGCAGATGGCAAATACTGTGACTTAGACGCATCAATGCACATGCAATGCAAAGAAACACATAAACGTAGATAAAACGACATATCATGAGTTTGAGTCAAGTTCTCTAAGTCCCCAGCAGAGTCGCCAGAAACTGTAGACCTGACTTTCTTCGCGCGCCCCCTATTTTAGAGAAGGCGTGAATTGGTCGTCCAACAGTTCGGACTCCTGTCATGGTTCTGAATCTAATCTCACAAAGTGCAATGTGAGACTGATAAACACTAAAGAGTCCAAATCTGGCAATTGGTTTTGAAAAATCAATTTTGAATCAAAAAGCGCCAAACATGGACTGCTTTGCTAGATTATAGAGTCGCCACCTAAATATTTTGTTTTTGGGAAATTTAGGAAACCCTGACTCGTGCCAAAGGCCACGTGTCCGTCATCACCAAAGTTGCCTCGGCTCGTGAACTTGGGTATGAGAGGGGAAGGTCCTAAAATGAGCACCCCCGCTCGCCCAATCGAAGGATCGGCCTCTACTAAACACGATATATGGTTTTAAAAACCTCATGTGTTCTTGTCCGGTTATTAGCTAATTTACTATGTGATGCGCACATCATACAAGTATAGACTAAATCACAAGAATTGGAACAAAACAACTCATGTTTGTTTCGGAAAATGGTTTGAAAATGCCACCCTCACGGTGGGCAAAAGAGCAGATTTACCACCCTCAAGTAGGCTTTAAAACATGGTTTTGCCACTTCGTAAAGTGGGCTTAAAACTCACAATCATCGAGTTGTTCCAACTCAGGCAATAAAGCCTTCATCCACAGACATTCATACGATTTATCAAGTAAGCACATAGCCTCATGGCAAGCCTGCTATCATGGCAGCACTCACACTCATGCAAGTATGCTAAAGCATAAAGACTTACAGTGTACTCCAAGCCAAAACAAAAGCTAGTTAGAAATCAATGCATGATCCTAACCATATTAAGATGCCTAATGCAACACATGCAAAAATGCAACTAAAATAGGCTTGGCTATCTAATCATGGTATTTGCAACACTTTGATAACATGCTTTTAAACACGTATTCAAGTAAGTGTATTGAAATTGCGATGCAGTTTGAATGATGCGTCGAGCCTGGTGCATGCAAGACAAATGAATGATGCAAACATGCAAGCATAAGGTATGCTAATTGAAAATGATCCCTAATTAACCATCAAAAGCGGATAAATAAAAGGGAGAAAGACGTGGGGTTGGAAGACATGCACACACACACGCACGCTTATTACAACATTAGGCCCTCTCGAAGGAGGGTCCGAATAAATAAGCTAAGTTACACTAAGCTAAGCTAATTATTACAAACCAACTAATTAACTATTTTAAGCTAATTAATTATTACACCATTATTGAAATTGAATAACTGGCTAACTAAGCTAATTAAAATATTAAAAAACAAATTGAATGATCAATTAGCTACTCTAACTAATTAAAGCAATTAAACGGCCTCGCGGGCGAGGGAGACATGCATGCTCGATTAGCGTCATCCCGGAAATCCATTGCCTTGCCGTCGGTTGTCTCTGTTTGCACTCGCCTTGGTTTCTAAACATCAAACCAACCTTCACACTGCTTCTGCTCCAAAATAGGATCATTTCTGCACAAAATGGACCGCTGGCCGGTCGGCCACAAAAAGTGGCTGCCGGCCACCTTAACTGGCCGACCGGCTAGTAAAAGTGGTCGGTCGGCTACCTCAAGTGGCCAGTCGGCCACCTGCTTTTCCAGGCTTCTGATTTTGCTGCAACAGAGAACAACAGAGGCAAAACAATATATCTGCAAGGAAATGTATGTACTGCCACACTCCTCAACATTTTTCAAGCTCAAAGGAGTGTGGCGCTCAGCTTTCAAGCCACCAACCAAGCATCTCAATGCATGATGGCCCAAAAACCAAGCTTGCACAAGCTTAGTGAATGCGCACATAAGACTCAAAGTGCCTCCGCCCTATCATGCATGATCAAGGGAGTTGGCAACCAAGAAATGCAAGACGTTTCATCACTATGAGTATGAAACGTCCCACATTTCTTGTGTTTGGATTAACGTCCGATCCAAACACATACAATGCAACACGAATGCTTATCTTATTCATGTTTTACTTGTCCACTTTCTTGTTTACTCATTTTACATTACCAAACCATTCTTTACTTGATTTGTCCAATGTGAAAGTCCTCTAATGAGAGAGGAGTTAACCAAAAGAATGGTTTAGGGCATGAGAGAGATCATGCCTTTGGCTATGAGGAATCGTCATAAGAGGGTTAAAGTCATTTGAGCACAAACTCTATCAAGCTTAAACACAAGCACAAGGTAAACCAACCCTAAAAAAAAAAATCAAAAGTGAAGAAATGTGGGAGATGGCATATATTTCAGCGCTAAAGTGGCATGAAAACAAGACAACAACATGCAAGCAACACATGCACAACATGTTAAAGGCCAAAAGCATTGAAATTAGTGAAGGGCACAACACTAGAGGCATGCAATACCAATCCCAAATGGCCAAACCAGCTACAGACAGACCTAAAACATGCCAAAACAGTGACCAAAACAATCTGAAATGGTGGCATGAAAAGCAAGAAAGACATGCTCATGTATTGGCTCATAAACAAGGCACAAAGCTCACCTCTCAAAAGCAATTAAAGAGCAAGCATGACAAGGCTACATGCATTGAAATCATGTGTGAAATGGTGCTATGACATGCAAACAATTCAAGCAAACCATGTTAGGGGCCTTAACTCACAAAGCTAGTAAAGCCATTTACACTATAGCTATGCAAGGCAAGCTTCAAAGGACCAAGACCACTCAAAATAGAGTTATAGCATGGCAAAACATGAGCAAAAGCATTCTGAGATGGAGCTAACACAAGCTAAAATGATAGGCCAACTCATTAAGCATGTTAAGCTAGTAAGCATGATTGCACTACAAGTGTAAGAGGCAAAAAAGAGGTGCTCCAACCAACCAAAAACAGAGTTATAACATGTTAAAATAAGGCCAAAAACATGCTTGGACTAGGCTTCAAAAAGGTAGAAATAGAAGCTCACTTATTAGGCCATCAATACACGCAAACAAAATACAAGGACGGGAGGCCACTCCCTCCTATTTGGGGCTTCAAAACCAACTTTCCAAGGGAATTTCAGTGGTTAAAAGGCCAAAACAAGATTGTTTGAAAGGCTTTAAAAGATGGCACAAAGCTTAGCAAATAAACCACAAAAGAGGGTGGACCACCCCTAACTCCAAAAGGGCCTCAAACTACCATTTTTAACACTTAAAAATAGAGGTTTTTGTAGTTGACAACTAGGCCAGCATGCAAAGGTGGCCCAAACTAGTGTACAAAAACAAGCTTAAAAGGGGTAAATGCCTTATCCTTGAAGCACAGCAACAAACATGCAACTTTTGAGCCAAAACCAGCCTTCAAAAGCCCAAACAAGACCTTCAAGCACCTCAGCAACAAGGTAGTCTAAGTGGGCCAAGAGGTTGTGTGTAAAAATGCAAAGAAAGCTCACTTTCAAGCACAATATATATATATATATATATATAGAGAGAGAGAGAGTTCTAGAGAGAGTAAAATTTTGTTTCCAAAATTTTAGAACCCCTCAAAAGGGGGTGGGACCTCCCCTTATATAGGAATACAAGCATAAAGCTTGTATTCATCCCTCCATATGTATGGAGGATGACTTTAGTGACCAACAGCTGGCACAGCTAGCACATAAAATATCTGAAAAATGAGAAAAATGGCCGTCGGCCACTCTAGTTGGCCAACCGGCCACATCCTCTAGCCGACCGGCCACCCAAGGTGGCCAACAAGAGGCACAAGTGGCCGACAAGGGCCAAAAGTGGCCGACAAGGCCTCTCCTCCCTCCAGGCAAGGGACACCAAGGTTTGGCCCAAAAACAAGGCCAAAACACAAAGAGTTGAGAGGCTCAAAGACAAGGCACTCGACCGAGACCTTCGAGCACTCAAAACGAGCACAAACATGCATAATCATCGGGTGCACAGACGATGACCTATGAGTCTTAAGGTTGGTCAAAAATGGGGTATCTACACATAGCCATATAAGATAACTGACATCCTCCACAAAATAATCATCACTATGTATGATACACATAAATAGAACCGAGATGATAAAGAGAAACCCAACAACGCTGTACCTGCCTTGAGTACGGTAAGCCAAGAATACATCTTTCCAATACTCATGCCAATTAACCAGACACTCGCTAGAAGGTAATGGTACTTCTTCCAATTTACTAGACACCCGCTGGAAGGTAATGGTATCTTTGCCAAGTTCTCCAGGTGCTAGCTGGAAGGTACTAGTACCCCACATTCTCAGTGCAACCAATTCTCCAAGCTCTAGCTAGAAGGTAATAGTACTCCTTATTCTCAGCGTATGCACATTTCCAACTATCACATAATTCAACAAACATAAATAACCTGAATGTGCTACACACATATAATCTATTTAACATCACAATGTCATCCTCCACCAATGACCAAGGACAAAACCTCTAAGCATAAATATTTAAACACACATAATACGATAATCCGATGCTCATTTGATCTTAAGTTCAACAACAATGATAATAACAATATTCAAAAGTTTCAAAATCCAACCTCAGGTTCAATTCTAAATTTACAATACACCATGGTTTCTTTCTCTTTTCAAAATCAACTCTTTTATTTTCCAAGTTAACATGCTCAAATCCTTTTATTTCAAAAATCAATTTCCACATTTCAATAAACCACATCCATGGATTTCAAGCCATAACCCAACTCAACTCAACATGATTAATCCAAATAAATTCCTTTACCAACGTTGATTCTCCCTTTATGCTATTAACAGAATAGCACGACTCAATATTAACAAAACACAAACATTATTCAACTTTACCTCTTTTTAATTCATTAGGTCAAATTATTAAATTAGAGCTTTCTCTTCCTTTCAACATAAACATGTTAGACTAAGACTCCCCAATTAACCCAAGCAACCATCAATTTTACAATTTCAACCCAAACATTCCAACCATAGATCCCTTTTACATGCTTTTCAAAAACTCCTAATAAACATGTTTTTTAAACAATAAAATCTACCACATGTATATAGACGAGGTATTGAAGAAGAACAAAGAAATCCCTACCTTTTGAAGCGACGAGGAGAAAGCTAAAAAATTCACAACGAAAACACGATCCGCTCAGATTAAAATGAAGCCCTAGAGACCCACTACGTTTTGGTCTAAAGGACTATGGGTCAAAGATGGATAGAAGTAGATGGAAACTAAGTATGAAGAGCTTGAGAGCTAAATAATGGAGGAAAGAGAGAGAGAGAGAGAGAGAGAGGAAAGTGACCCAAAAGTGACTTTTATAGAAGTCAAATTCAGATAGACCACTCGAGTGAAGAATACAAACTCTCAAAAGTTTAGACCGCATAAGGCAGACCATTTGAGCGATCAAACTTGCACTCTAGCAAACATCAACAACTCTTAGAATCACTGACTTGCAAAAGTATTGGAAGACTAGAAAAACCGCTCAAGCTACCAATCCATCGCTCAACCGATGAAGAAAAACTCAGAGTGCTACAACATCCTCACCTTAGGAAATTTCGTCCCTGAAATTAAAGGTAAGACCAAAACAAAGGCAATTCAATCATAACCAGAGACACAACCACCAACTAAAGATTGTATCCATACTTGGGATAGATTCCCAAATCCCATTTCACATTTCGGGGCTCCAAAGACACCCGAACAACGAAACTCAAGGAGTAAAACACAGATGCATCCTCGACCCATACAATTCATTGGGCATATGAGAGACAAAACAAAAACAACAACCACACGCGTACTAGAAGTATCAACCACGTGACAACCACCACAGCATGCCCACACACACCTGAGTGCTCAGAACTAGAATTAGCAATTCAAGCTAATTCACTTACACAACATCCATCATTTTAGGTAAAACAAATGATAACAAAACTTTGTCAAAAAAAAAATTTCATCATTTTCTCGATTCTTTAAAAATCATATTCCTGATTGTAAAACAATTTTCACAAGTGCCCAAAACACATTCTGATCATAACAAAAATACATTTTCCACCTTTCAAGCCAAATTCAAAAGTTTTATAAACACTTTCTGAAAACAAAGGTGTAATTCGAAACACATAATCATCCCCAAGTAAGTTGCACAAGACTATATAGTGAAATTTCTTATTACAATTTAGATTAACTCTGCAACACTTCTATTTAACAAGGCCATCCGAGGCTATAACACCAGGAAAAAATCATTTTCCAATTCAAGCTCAACAACTGTCATCGCATAACATCCATCACCCTTATCGTTATGCCACAACAAATACATACGCCAGATTTATATAACAATCTTTAACAAAAAAAAAAAAAAAAAAACCGAAATTCCAAATTCGCACAACAACTCATATTTTATTCATCTCAGGGATCACCCCCGATCACAATTTTACACACACACAAAAAAAAAAAAAAAAAAAAAAACCACACAAATGTCCCACAAACCTAGCCATTGCATAGTACAAGCGCAGACTACTAGTTGGGCACAGATTGAGGGATTTTATGACCATGACTTTGCCACTTACCATGGAAGCTTTGACAAAAAGAGTGCACCAACATATCAGGGTAGAGGAGGAAGTTGTCCGTGTAAAGGCAGTGTCTGGCACAACAATGATGTCGGACAAAAAGGCTTTGGCCAAGGTTAATACGGTTTATAACGATTCTGATTTAGACCTGACCCATATATTGTTTTGGATCCTAGATTCATTGTCTTATTTGGTTGTTCATATCTTGATTCATCTTATTCTTGATTGAGTTTGGTTGTTTGGATGTCTTTATTACATTTGGAACAGGTCGGGAGTTCGTTTTTCAATAGAACTGTTGCCCAAATTTTGGTCAGTTAGCTCGAGCGGTCCTTTGGTCGCTCGAGCGGTTTTTGAGAACTTCTAGTATATATGCAGGTTTGCAAATATACTAGGACGGTGTTTTTTTTGCTCGAGCGGTCCTTCTTACACTTGAGCAGTCTTTGGAAACTCTCGATACTTTTGCAGGCCTGCAAAAGTATCGAGAGTTTCCAAAGACTGCTCAAGTGTAAGAAGGACCGCTCGAGCAAAAAAAACACCGTCCTAGTATATTTGCAAACCTGCATATATACTAGAAGTTCTCAAAAACCGCTCGAGCGACCAAAGGACCGCTCGAGCTAACTGACCAAAATTTGGGCAACAGTTCTATTGAAAAACGAACTCCCGACCTGTTCCAAATGTAATAAAGACATCCAAACAACCAAACTCAATCAAGAATAAGATGAATCAAGATATGAACAACCAAATAAGACAATGAATCTAGGATCCAAAACAATATATGGGTCAGGTCTAAATTAGAATCGTTATAAACAGTATTAACCTTGGCCAAAGCCTTTTTGTCCGACATCATTGTTGTGCCAGACACTACCTTTACACGGACAACTTCCTCCTCTACCCTGATATGTTGGTGCACTCTTTTTGTCAAAGCTTCCATGGTAAGTGGCAAAGTCATGGTCATAAAATCCCTCAATCTGTGCCCAACTAGTAGTCTGCGCTTGTACTATGCAATGGCTAGGTTTGTGGGACATTTGCCAATCTGATTAAATGTCTCTCAATACCTATTATCTTATGACTTCAACGCCTTCTTCTCACCGATGTCAATGGCGAGCAATTGATTGACCTCCACTAGCGTTTTGGTGTTCATTTTGAATCTCGTAATAAACGCCGCTGCAAGTTGCGCCAAGGAGGCAATGCTGCCTTCTGGTAATCTTTAAAACCAAGTCAAGCCCATATCCTCAAGGCTTGACAGAAACAGGATGCACATCAAGGCATCGTTTCTTCTGTGAATAGTCATAACCTGTCGAAAGTTGCTAAGATGCATGTAAGGATCTGACTTCTCATCATAGATCGTAAACTTAGGCTGGTTAAAGCGCACATGCAGAGGCGTGTTCTCTATCGCTGGTATGAATGGCGAACTCTGCAATCTTGCCAACACTCTATTCGATGGCTCATAAGCAAGATGTGACATTAACATTACAACATCGACACTTCCATGTGTCCTAGGAGCCAATCTCTGCAAAGCAGACACCCTATGGGGTCTTGCGCCTGGGCATCTTCTCTTCTTTATACCCTCTTTTCAAGGACAATCTACAAGTCTTCTAATCTAGGCAACTCCTTATATTAAGAAGATGTCTGATGAGTGTGTGAGGGTTGATAGTTGCTCCTCTCATTGTATGATCTTTTAGATCTCATCCTCTCAGACCTAGAGTAACGAGTTTTGGAAGTCCTCAACTGGGAGTCGCCTGTCCTGAGGCTTCTACTCCTAATATGCATGGGCGTAGCGTATCCATCCTAGTCTAAAAAATGATGAGATCGTGTTCGTCCTTCGCAGATTTCCACCCTAGCAAATCCCTTACCCCTCACTTAGCGCTTCAAAGTCTCCATGTCTGTCACCATCCTCCTGATTAACTCATCTTGCTCCCTCACACGATCTTCCAGAATTTGGGTATTAGTCCCTCATCATTGTCCATCTAGGCTTTGGGAGTGGCAAGGGCTCCAACCCTATTTTCTCTTGCGCACTCCTGTAAGGGTTCCATTGTTGAGAGTCCAAATCCGCCATGGGCAGAGCAGGAGGCAAATCTTCACACCTCCAGTTAGCTTCTGGCATTTAGCCACCAATGGTGGAAAGCGACAAATCTTCATTGTGCGCCATTAAAGCTAGTTGACGGAAAACTTGATCAAACGGTTTGTTTTGGGAAAACTTCCCACAGACGGCGCCAATTATATAAGCACGAAATAATCGTCACTTCTATATTCCTGTTGATTAAGCTTACGCTCCTCTAAACATCATCGTAACACCTGAAATCACAAACATGAGCTAGCCGGCAAGTGTGTGTCGGAAACCCCTTCGATGCCTAAGTCAATAAATTGACTAAAAAGGTAAAAACTCAGAGAATTCGGGAATAATGATTACAATAACTAGATTAGGGTTTGGTTTGAGCTTTTATAAGTTTGGCATGGCACAACCATAGTAGGACTAACTCTCATTTGTAAAGTCCTTCTAGGAATCACAATCCTAAAGGATAATGCTTATCCTTTAACACCTTTCTCACTGCAAGTCAGGTGAGATAGCACAACTCTTTGTATGGCTTTTAGCTAAGCAATTGAACTAACTTTGTTGTCCGCCTCTAGACTAGATATGCAACGCGCAGTACCATAAAAACCTTGCATGACGCGCCACCATGCTGACGTTGTGTGACTCCTCTCTTAGTTCGGTCAAACCCTTGACTGCCACTGTGAGGTAGCTCGGTCCCATAACGTTGGCATTCTCCAGACCAATTAAACTTCTTTGGCCGGTTGAATCGCTGTTCAGCCCAAACTAGGCTATCTCTAGAACATAGCTTAGTTTGCCAACACGACCCAAATCTTAAGCCCACTTCCACTTACCTCAGCCCAATTTGGCTACACAAATTACCCTCTCGTATATGCTCTTATTATATAGTGCAAGACCGGCCTAACCCGATGTTTGTCTATCCCTACTAAGTGTTTAAGATTGACCGAATTTTTGATTTTCAATAAGTTTTTTCACAAAATACAATTTGTTTTGATTTTGAAAAATTCAGAAATATTATATTTAAATGTTTTTTACATTATTTTTTGTTTTTGTTCTTGTTAGGTATTTTGTAACTGGTAATCCCATTTGACAAAAACTCTATTTAAATATGATTGCATTCGTTCTATTATATATGTGAGTTTGTGAGAGTTTAGATGCAAATCCAACCCAATTTGTGCCTGAGTAGAGGAGTTTGTATTGAAGGAAAGGTGTGCTTAAGTAGAGGAGTTATTAAGCCTATCAAACCTCTTGGACCACTTAAGAGGTCAAGTATGCGTTCGAGCACTGATTTGGATCATCCATTATCTCAGTCTGATTTCAGAGATATTAAAAGTTGTGTTTTACCACTCAAGCGGTAAGTCTTGCGCTCGAGCAAAGTAATATGTGTTAGCACCGCCTTACTAGTCTTACCGCTTAAGCGGTCATTCTTGAATAGCGTTCATGTCTCTATTTGTTACAGAGGGCCTTAGTTGCTCGCTTTTAAGGTTTAACCTGTCTAGAATTCTCTCTGAAGAGATAAGCCTGATTGTTCTATATTGGAAGGTGTTTCATAGTATGTTTACTTTAATGGATTAAGATTGATCATTTAATCAACAAGTGTGTTATTAAAGATCATCAAGGGATTTCTTTCATTCAAATTTATTCATTGAGAGACATTCATTAGTGGATTTTGGGAAACTTGAGCTTGAAGTTTTGGTGGATTCTGGAGTGGCTCATCATCATGGATTCGACATCGGTATTGTGGATTTAACGTTAGGCTAAACAATTCCGAGGTAAAGATGGGGGTGGAAGAGGCAAGTCGGGTTCAGTTCAATTTGGATGTGAATTCGCTAGGTAGTTGAAGGTTCTCGTGTATAATTCCTTTTTCTTCTTAGTAAATTATTTTATGGTTTTAACTTTTGATTTTTTTATCATAACTGGAGGTGCTCAAATTGTGATTTTTTCCCACATTATATTATTGTGTTGATTTGTCAATATTTGATTTGTAGATGTAATTTAATTCTCGTTTAATTGAATTAGATCTAAGATTATTTGATTGAGATTTGTTATTCATCACTAAAATTGAATCCTAATTGCAAATCATTATCTTGAGGTTTTTAAGATTTTTAGTTCTTAGTTTTAGGACACTTAAGCCATAAGTTAATTTATTAATCTTCTATTTGGGCCAAAAGAACACAATTTGTCTAAAATGACAACTATCTGTTGAAATCAACATATATGTCTATCTCTTGAAATCACCTAATTTGTCTACATATTGAAATTCACCAAGCCTATTTTCTATCTATTGAAATTCACCAAACTGCCTATCGGTTGAAATATGATGTTGAATATCACACATTACTTATTTCACAACCATCAATTGCTGTCGTTGGTTGCTGCCCGCAGCCGTCGGTGATTTTTCCAGTGCCGGTGAAATTTTTCGGTATATCTTTACCACCAAATAACATTTACCTTGGATATAATGTTTTATAACCTATTTAAATTGAAATTTTCACCAATTTTGTCTTAGTTTTATAAGATAAATAACCAAAGTTACACGTTTTGTAATAAATTTAAGATGGAAGACATTATAGAACATTCCTATCATCAATGTGCTTTTACAATAGGATTTGACTTCTCTCAAGTTAATCATCTCAATTTAAGAAAATATTTGGGCTTCATGGTCCTTTTTTGGGACCAATTTCAGTAATTCGAACCATTTCCTTTTTAGGACTTGTTGAATAGAATATTCATGTAAAAAATCAAGATGATCAGACATCGAAAAATATATATTTTAATCAAATTTGTATTGAAAAAAATGAATAGTTATTTTTGAAATTATATGTATCGTCCATTTGTTTAAAAAAAATAAATTTAATTCAAATATATAACTATCTATCACTACAGGATTTTGGAGATTTAACGGCGTTTTATTAAACGTTACTTTTTTTAAAAATTAACGGCGTTTTGTAAACGTCACAATTGTTATTAATTAAAACGGTGCCGTTTTGTGATCAGAAGATGTTTGAAAAGCGCCTCCAAATCCTGTCTCTCCTCAAGCCCTGTCCTGTCTCTCCAAACCTTTATCTTGAAAACCCTATTTTGAGCACCGCCGTCTACATATGAAGTTTGAATCTCTTCCTCACTCTCTCTCTCTCTCTCTCTCTCTCTCTCTCAGAGGATCAAATCAATATGAGGTTCTCTCTCTCGATTCGGTGTTTCTTCTTCAACTCGGTGATTCTTCTTCTTGAGCACAGAGCGATTGCGATTTCGAAGTTCGATTTTGAGCACCGTGATTTGGAACTCTTCTTCAGATCCGTGATCTTCGTCTTCTTCGATCAGAGGTTAGATGTTTCTTCTGTGCTCTGTTTGGAAATCTTCGTCTTCTTAGATGTTTCTTTCTTAGATGTTTCTTCAGCTCCGTAAATCTCTTATTCTGTGCTCTGTTTTCACTTTTTGCTTACATCATTATCTTCTTCGTTTCTAGTTTTACTTATTGTTCTGCTCAAATCACTATTAGGTGATGATCGATGATTCACTTCAGTTTGTCTCTATTTGATTTTTTCTTTCTTTGCTTTTAAGATCTGCATATATACATACAATTTAATTTGTCTATTTATGAATTATATGATGTATAAAATATGTGTGTGATTTCGTTTTGATCAAAGCAATCACTTGATTTTCTTTTTGGTGGTTGTGATTTTTTTTCCCCCCTCTGCATTTTACTTCAATTTCTGAAATCAGGAGAATTATGGTGATTATGATTCACATAATTATGGAGGAGTGAAAGGGACATAGTAATTTTAGAATTTGTTGAACATGCCAATTGTCTAATATAAAATTATTTGAATTAAAACTAATCAAAAGAAAATGAACATAGTAATCAGAGTTTGAATTTAAATTATTTTAATATGATTTATTTTTTTATATTTAATTAAATTTGCATTTAAAAAAAATAAGTCCTCAAGCCTGATTTTGTGAGTTTGGTGATCTGTGAGTATTGTCACTCTCAACCTATTTCTGATTGTGTTTGAGATGTCAGTATATCATATCATTTGTCTTTTTCAGGTATAAAGGCACATACTGCAGTCAGGAGGTGGCTATCAAAGTCTTCAAGCCTGATCTTGTGAATAAAGATATGCTGAGAGAGTTTGCCCAGGAAGTGTTCATTATGAGATCTGTTAGATTAAACCCTTGTAGGTGTGGCAGGCACTATTTATTTTTATTTTTATCTGGCACGAGTTAGTTCATCCTTTTCTAAAATTGATAGTGAAAGGAGTGATCTTTTATGCTTCTAGAGGTTGTGCCGGAATGTAGTAAAATTTTTCCAGTATATCTTCCTGAGGATTGCATAGAGGCAGTCACTTCGTTGGATTCTTCATTGTCTAGGTCAATTTTTTCAATTTTTTTTGGCTTCTTTGTTGCAGGGGTATTCAATTATTTAATCAATTATGTATAAAGTTCATCTGGGTCCAGCTGAAGAGGCTGCTTACTGTTTTTTGGCATGCCTTCAATCTGGACTGAAATGTGGTGATTTTCTAGACAACCTGAGATAGATTTGAAGTTTTGGGTTTGTACGGCTAAAATTGGATTGTTCCTACTTTCATGGAGATTGTTCTGGTTGGAAGAAGCTGACATTAAGAAAATTCTGCCTGTTCTTCTTTTTTTACAACTTATTTTGGTTCTTGCAGGAAAATTCGGCGCACGAATGTTGTACAATTCATAGGCACGTGCACACGAACTCCAAACCTGTGCATTTTGACTGGTACTTCCAGTGAAATTTTTATTTGTATAATGCTATATGCTATTCTTAGGTGATAATATGTATCACCATAAGGTATATTATGTTGATGGAAAGGTCTATTAATCTGAATTGGAATAAATCCAAAATGTGACTATTGTTCCAGTATTATGGTCTATTATAAGTTATAACCTTGTGTGAAATTCTAAGTGATAATTCATCCTTGCTATGAGGAAAATAATCACTTTTTGATGATCCTGTTTTTCTTCTTCTTCTTCTTCTTCTTCTTCTTCTATATCCATTTCTCTTTCTATTTGATCATTTCTTTCTGAAGAAGAGCATAAACCCGGAGCTATGGCAAGCGTGCGCCGGTCCTCTGGTGAACTTGCTGGCCGCTGGGACCCATGTCGTCTACTTCCCTCAAGGCCACAGCGAACAGGTTTGCTGTTATATATATAGACATACATGTACAAAAACAAACACACACACACACACACACACACACATACTACCATATCTTATTCTTGCTATCATGCGCCATATGGTTAATCTTCAAAGCTAGTTTTCCAAGATGTTTAGGGCTTGGGGTTTCATTTATTGTGTGCTGGCGTTGAATTTTGCTTCAACTAGTTTGCTGCCTAAAATGTGGAATTAACAATGCCAAACTATCCAAATCTTCTCAAATCCCAAACTATCCAAATCTTCCCTCAAAGCTACTATGCCTCCTACACAATGTCACGTTGCATGTATAACCGGCTTTAATTAGCTTTCATTTCTTTTATGCAAAAACGGGTCAATAGTAGTAATTTCTTGTCATCAGCTAATTCAATCATGTTTATTTCCTAGGCGGATCTAGAAATGGACGAAGTATATGCTCAGATGACGCTTCAACCTGTTCCCTCTATAAGGACTTGCTGCAATATTAACTGTTGCATTATCCTTGTAGTAAAACTATCCATAAAACAAAGTTGATCGATGAACAAAAAATGAAAAAGAAAGTTTGAAGGTATAGGAAGATTTAGCCCATAATAATGTCCAAGGTAAGAAAGGATTATTACATTTAATTTTAAATTGCCTAATCAAACTGAATCTATCTACACCTTTTGTTACAGTTTGACAAGGATGCATTATTGAGATCAGATCTTTCGATGAAGGCAAATAAACCACAAACAGAGTTTTTTTGCAAAACTTTGACAGCGAGTGATACAAGCACTCATGGAGGTTTCTCTGTACCTCGCCGTGATCAAAGTTTTTTTCACAATGGATTTCTCTTTTACTGGTTTAAAGATAAAATATGAACATTTGATGGGACAACTAAGCAGGCCCTTAGATTTTATTGTCGTATGTTCATTGTTCTAAACCTTATGTAGGTATGTATGTAACATAGTTTGTATACTTCTTTATATTAACTAAGTTTTATTGGTGACACCTATTATTAATTGATCACAAGGAAGTTATTGACCCTACGCTGGTATTTAGCTGATTAGTGTTTCAATGAATTGTCCATTTATGTTCATTAGCTTTCACTATGAAGTTAAAGCACATGCTTGGTGTTTCTAAATGTCACACTAATATGTTGATAATTGATGCAGATTGACTTGTCTTCCCACATTGTTAGGGTTTACTTGACTTTGAAGGTACTACTTTAACATGACTTTGAATGATTTGAAGAATACATGGTCTTTATTTCTATGAATTTATTTCTAGTCGTGTTGGTTATTTTATTCCTCTGCCAGGATTTGATAGAAGGTTAATATGTTGATAATTGATGCAGATTGACTTGTCTTCCCACATTTGATTTTTTTTTTTTTTTCCAATTTCAAGGAAGTTGTGAGTTGTCAGTATTGCAAAGGTAAATTCTTTTTTGGTTTATGCTCTCAGGGATATTTTTTTTTCCTTTGGTTTATGCTCTCAGATTTGGATTACCCTTATCATACTATGGATTTTTTGCATCTAGTATGTTGGGGCACCATACTCTTGTGATATCAGCTATATGAACCATTTCTTGGGCCTGAGGTTTGTTCCTATTTTCTTTTCAATTTTTGCTTCTTTTGAACATCACAATGTATGCTAGTGGAATGATGACTCCAACACATCTCCAAATCTGATAAACATATTTTGGTTTGATTTGAAAGTCATGCTGAAAGTACTATATGGTTTTATTTTTAGAAATGGTTCTTTTTAAAAAAAAAAGAAAAAGACAAACTGTAATTTCATTTATTGGTAGCCTAGTTTAAATGAGAAGTGAAAATACATTCCACATGATTCTCATGACTTTGCTTGTTCATTTACCTTCCGATTGAAAGATCTTGCCATCCTCATGAGTACTTCAGTTATAGTGGGCAGTCCCTCTTCTTGATTATTTATGAGCAAACGAAGATATGCTGACTATATTTACAATTGCGATCTTATAGGGGGCAGTCCCTCTTCACCAGCCCCTTTATATTTCACTAGCCAAACCTGAAATCCAAAGCTTTAGCAGTAATGAGCTAATGATTTCTTGTTCTTTATTGTCCTTTTACACCTTTCTAATGCAATCCTTGTATAATAACTTTTATTTATGTATTTTAAAAAATCTTAGTAAATTTATATATAAACAATCTTAGTAACTTTACGAGGTAATTCACTTTACATTGTCCCTGTAAAGCAATTTTTCCTAACGTCTTTATTTCTTTTCTTTTTTTTTAATAAGATAATTAGTCCCTTCTTACTTACTAATTGTCTGATGGATTCTTAATTATTTCATGTCAGTGGAGCTTGAGGCTATTCCCATGTCTGTCCATTCTCTTTTGTCCTCATTTCTTGTTGTATCCTTAAATGATGCACTTTAAGTTCACTATCTGCATAATCTAGGTGCTGTATGCTAAAAAGAGTTGTTTTGGCCTACTGATTGTTATTTTGTTTTAAAAGTGCTTTCATTATTTCTAATTCGAACTTTATTGTTAATCCGACATAATCTCGTATTCACTACCACAAACTCATAGTGTAGCTTAGGTTTTCTTCTCCATCTACTTTATGTTATACATCTGTGCTAAGAGCTGCTAAGATCTGAGGTCATCCTGTCATTTTGCAGCCTCATAACTAATCCCATTATTGGATGATTTCCAAAATTTGCCTAGTTTATTATTTCAAATATTTTTTTGTTGGAGCACATAATGTTATTGTAGACCTTTTCACTTGTCTCCATGTGAAAAGGTGATGATGGAGGATGAATATCACTGGATACTGGCTTGGTCTCAAATCAATTCTTTTATTCTCCGAGAAATCTCTGATGCTTGAAAATACTGGTGACTTAAATTCGAACAAAGAATTTCCGGCTAGATGTCCTTACAGCTAATTCTTTTCTACCATGGTCAACTAGGTCTTGTGTATTGTATGGATTACTTGGAGAAAAACGTTGACTGGTTGGAGTCCAAATTAAAGCCTCTTCTCAAAGGTTAGTATCCAAGGCCTACATTGGCATTGACTAGTAACTCTTTGTTTTTTGGAAGTGATTATCAACCATCCTAGATTCCTGGTTCTTGTCATGCTTTCATATTTATCAGGTTCAGAATAAATATTGAATCGTTTTATTATCATTTGCATCTTACTAACTTACTATACATTAGACATGACAGCTAATGCAATAAGAGAACTGTGAGAATGTCGTTCCTGTTACTAGTTTTATAACACAAATCATTTTTGAAAAAATTGATTTTAAAGCTACATGTTAAACAAATTATTTTTTAAAAAATCAAACTTTAAAAAAATAAAAATAAACTTTACATACAGAAAATGAGACAAGCAACATAGATACTAGCAGCCATTGTAGCACATATCCACTGGTTGAGTACCATTATACCAAATATATTTTTTCCTCCAACATGAAACACTTACAAAGAAGAGATATTAAAGCTTGAAGATGGTATCTAACCAGTGAGACAGAAATTTCTGATAGATAGTATCTTCAAACTAACAAGATTACCCATACCACTGGAATTTCAATATACAAATCCCACGAATCCTTTACTAGTATTCTTGCAGTGTAATTAATGAAATTCAAGTGGTAGGAACATGTCAATATCAAATAACAGCTTCTTTCGAAATGGTCTTGTTTAACATGCCCACATCAATGTTTTGTCTAAAATTGATCTCATTGAGAGCTATGGAAAACTAGGTACAAATGAGCTTCTATTAAATCATATTTGAAATAGATACGACTCAATTCGTTATCCTTTTCTGTTTAATATACAACGGTTGAAGTGAGGTCACTTGATCAGTGGAATGCAGAACATTAACTATGACATATTTATGAATAATACGCAATGATTTTCCCTTTTATTTTATCAATTTTTTACTAGTTATAAGGTAGTGTTTTTTTGTTTGTTTGTTTGTTTTTCCAGTTTTGTTTTGGCAAGTTTGCAGTTTTGTTTTGTTTTTGTTTGTGTTTTTTTGATTTAGCATTTGGTTCAATATATCTGTTATTCATTATAGTGTGTTTTGTTTTTTCAACGCGGTTGAACTTCGGAATAGTTCTTCAGTTTTTTTTTATTCTTGTTTCAGTTACTTCAATGTGCACTTTCTTTCTCAGTCATTATTGTGTTTCATTGGTGCACTCTAAAATAGTACGTACCAATTTTGTCACTGAAATGTTCACTTTTGGGACTCTAAAACAGTATGTACCATGAAACAGTATGTATCTGTTGTAACATGACTTTTTGTGATGATATGTAACTTTCTGTGTGAGTGATTGGTTGATTGACATAATTAAGGGAAATCACTGAGTTAGTTTTTATCTATTTTTTGAGGTTAATTAGGGACACCAGAGTTCATGGCTTCAGAAGTATATGCTGAGGAATACAATGAATTGGTTGATGGCTTATTTCTAGTTAATGACTAGATATAAGTTATTTTTCTGCCTTTTTCTACTGTTTCAAAGCCTTAGAAATGACTGATTTGTTTAAATTTTTTTTACAAGTACAAAACATTTTTCAACAGATGGTGAGTTGTAATGTAGATCTTATGTTTTATAGTTGTAACACTTTTACTGTTATTGATTTATGCACTTTACCTGATTTGGCTTCCATGTTCTGATGCAGGTATCTAGACCAGTGAAGACTACAGATTCTATGTTATATCAGTTGAGTGCAGTGAATTTAGTAACAAGGACAAGACATTAAATTAAATCATAACTCATGGAGTTTGTCTTGATGTTTTTCTTATTATTTTTTGGCAAATGTTAAAACATGATTTGTGAATATGTTATTTTTTAGTTAATGGTGATTGGATATTAAATTGAATGGGAAAGTGAATTACTGATATATTTGCTAATTGACAGCTTTTCATATAATCGGCTTATCTTTTGACAAATGTTCATTTGAATGGAAATAGGAGTTATTGTTTCATATTAGTGTTACTTTGCAATTTTATTACAAGTATTTTTTTAGTTTAACCACATAAAATTAGCATAATTTCAAAAAAAAAAAAAAAACAATTAAAAAAATAAAGATGTAATGGCATTATTCAAAACCCCACTATATAGGTTTTTAAAATTAAAAAATCTATGACGACGTTTTTGAAACGTCGCTAAAAGTTGTCAAGTTGTTGCATTGCAGTTATGTATCACATTTAGTGGCGTTTTTAAAAAATGCCTCCTATAAAAATTTAGCGACGTTTCTAAAGCGTCACTAAAAATTGTCATGACGTCACTTTGCCTATGTACCACATTTAGCGGCGTTTTTCAAAACGCCGCCTATAACAAATTAACGACGTTTTTAAAACGTCACAATGCTATAGCGACGGCCGCATCCTCGACGTTTGGTGCTAAGCGTCACGAAAAGAATTAGTGGCGTTTTTGGCACTTATCACGGCGTTTTTTAAACGCTGCTAAAAGCTGAATTTCCTGCAGTGTATGTACAATTATCTTATTTTTTGTATGAATATTCTACTTGACGAGTCTTAAAAGATGAACAGTTGGATCACCAAATTGGTCATAAAATGAGCCTACCAAGCTTAAATACTCTTTCAAGTTGAGATGACAATTTGAGAGAAACCAAACCTTTTACAATAATATTTAGGATTTGGCTTCTCTTAAGTTAGTCATCTCAATTTGAAAGAGCGTTTGGGCTTTGTAGGACCATTTTAGAACCCACTTCAATGATCCAACTATTCACCTTATAGGATTCGTTGAGTAGAATATTCATACAAAATATCAAGATAATTGAATGAGTAATGCTAGGCTTCATAAAAGAAATATCATGAAAAGTTTCATAAAAATTCTCCACAATTACATTTTATATACAATAAAATACCACAAACTAATCAAATGATAGAGAATCTTCAAGAAACTTTTCATGATATTTCTTTCATAAAGCCTAACATTATTCTGATTGAATATCAGTAATTATATATTTGAATTACATTTGTATTTCAAAAATAGATGGCTATACTTAAAATTATATTCGTTGTCTGTTTTTTTTAAAAGAAATATGATTCAAACATATATCTACCTATTTTCAATTGTTTTGATTTTTTATATGAATATTCTATTGAACCAGTGCTAAAAATTAAACAATTTGAATAATTGAAATTAGTTCCTAAATGGGCCTACCCCAAATATTCTCCTATGTTGAGATAACAATTTGAGAGAAGTCAAACTCAACATTTAAGAAGGGAGACATTTATATGGAACATCCTCACCATTTATCTTTATTTATAATCGATGTGGAGATTTTGTAAATTCTTAAACTTATCATATTTTACGTATTGTTTACACAAAAAAATATATGAACAAATTCATTTTATAATTTAATTTTCTCTCAACTCCAGCTAAACCAAACTGCTTATACCCTAGTGTTAAAATACGTTCTTCTCACATGGGAAAGAATATTAACAAAGAATCATCAAATAAGCACATGAGAGTAATAAAGTATGGAACTATTTGCTACGATGGTGGGATAAAGTTCATTAGTAGATTGATACATTTGATGAATGAACTTCATCATGCATAGAGAAGTGAGGCGCTAATGGCGTTAAACAAAACAAAATTTGAAAATCACTACATTCGAACATCATGAAAGCCATGTTACCTCCACAAAATAAATCTAATTAATTGCCGTGATTATAGATACACAATATGTACATATTTTTAATCTATTGTTTATTATGATTCTCCCTCCATGTTCTAAACAAGCCAAGCTGTCACCCCAACAGCCCCTTCAATATAATTGAATCACTCACATGAAACTTTAGACATAAAAAAAAGGGCATTTTAGCATCTTTCAATGGCAAGAAAGATCCAACTGCTTGTAATTTTCTTATCCTTCACTTCCTTTTTCTCACCAACCTCATCCATAACCTCCTCCAACGACATTGACTGGTGGTGCAACAGAACTCCCTACCCAAAACCATGCAAGTACTACATTGGTCCAAATCATTTTGCGCTGATAAACAATACAGAGTTTGGAAAAATGATGGTGCAAGTTGCCATGGATCAAACCCTTAATGCATGGAGAGATGCGAAGCAGCTTATACCCAAGTGCCAAGATGAGCGCGAAAATGTCGCATTGGCTGATTGTTTGAGCCTTTACGATCACACTATTCTCCAACTCAACCGAATCCTAAAACCTGACACCAAGTATAATCAATTTGATACACAAACTTGGCTTAGTACTGCCCTCACAAATCTTGATACATGTCGTGCAGGTGCAGTAGAGCTAGGTGTTTTGGACTTCCTCATGCCTATCATGTTGAACAATGCTTCAGAGCTAATTAGTGACAGTTTGGCTATTAACGATGGGTTGCAAGGGCAAAAACATTACAATGAGAGGTTTCCGAGTTGGGTGTCTAGCCATGATAGGAAGCTTTTGCAGTCATCATCACCGGTTGGGAAAGCCAATCTCGTGGTGGCTAGAGATGGATCAGGTCATTTTCGCACCATTAGAGAGGCTCTTGTTGCAGCAGCGAATAGGAGTGGAAATAGGAGGTTTGTTATTCATGTGAAAACTGGTGTTTATAGCGAAAATATTGAAATTGGCATGGACTTGGATAACATCATGGTGGTCGGAGATGGGCTTAAAGAAACCATTATCACCGGCAGCCGGAGTGTTGGAAGTGGCACTACTTCTTTTAATTCTGCAACAGTAGGTAAGAGATTATGCTTTCTCTCTATTTTGAAACCCTTATTTTGATTTCTTATTTGTTCAATTACTTTAAATGGGAAACCTATCGAAAAAAAATTTTCATATTTTTTTTATTATAGTAAATTTTTTTAATATTTTAAGATTTTTTTTTTTAGAATGAATGAATGGTTCAAATAATTGAAACGAAACTCGTGGCATTGCAAAAATAAAGAACTCAACGAGTTCTATACATTGAACGATTCAGATCAGATAATTGAAATGGAACTCGTGATAGCCCTACGACCACAACAATATGATCCAATCTACAAAATAAACTGGGAGTAGCCTATTCCAAAAAGAAAATGCTGAATGGTAGAATTTGATTCATCATCCTTATGTCTGCATAGGGTAATTATTCAATAATCCCGGAGCATGAACATGTGGTATTCCATAATATTATGATTGGTGGAGAAGGTAGGCAGATGGGGGATTATGTTAAGTGATTGGGGGAACATGAATGAACATATTAAATGATGATTAGTTAAGGAGTACAGATACGTGGTACTATGGGAATATTGAATATTTTCGCCTACAGAGGAAAACTTTAGGTTGTGTTTGATAGAGTTTTCTAAATATGATTTGAAAATCGAGTTATATTTTGAGTTTGAGTTTTAGAATTATGATTTGAGTATGAAAAATTTGTTCGGTGAATGAGTTTTGAAAAGAGTTTTAAATTGAGTAGGAAATTTTTGATGTAACATATTATATTTGATATAAAAACTTACAACTCATAACCAAACACACAACTCAAAATTTATTCAAAACTCATAAAAAATTTTAAAAATTTTTGAAATTTTTTTATTTCAAATATAAAAAATAACAGGTGCCAATTATAAAAATAAAAAAATACTATTCTAATCAATCGGTCGAATGTCGGGGAGAATGACCGGCTAGCCCAAATTTTAGAATGAATGAAAATGAATATTTGACTTTTAAATATTTGGTGGCTTTTTATTTTTTATTGCTTTTGTGACCTTTTAACTTTTAAATCTTTTTTTTGTTTTTTTGGGTAAAAACTTTTAAGCTATTTTTGTTAGTTACCAAATGACCCCTATTCCCACCCAGTTTCCCGTCACACTGTTTTCTAGTTGTTTTCTTTTCCGGTTACCTAATTAGACTAATTAAGACCATTTTTTGTTCCACCCTTATAATTTACAGGCATTATGGGCAATGGATTTATTGCCCGTGACATCACATTTCGTAACACAGCTGGACCACAAAATTACCAAGCAGTGGCTCTCCGATCAGGCTCCGATCAATCTGTCTTCTACCGCTGTGGTATCCAAGGATACCAAGACACCCTTTTCGTCCTATCACAACGACAATTTTATAAACAATGCAACATATACGGAACAATAGACATCATATTTGGAAACGCAGCAGCTGTATTCCAAAGCTGCACTATATATGTAAGGAGGCCACTGCACGGACAAGACAACGTGATAACAGCACAAGGTCGTGCTGATCCAAACCAAAATACAGGGATTTCGATACATAATTCGCGTGTCATGGCCGCGCCAGACCTAAAACCGGTGCTTAATTCGTTCAAAACGTACTTGGGGAGGCCTTGGCAGCAGTACTCGCGGACTGTGTATCTTAAAACTTTTCTTGATGCATTGGTAGACCCTGCTGGATGGTTGGCATGGGAGTATACAGACTTTGCCCTTGATACTGTATATTATGGAGAATATGGAAATTATGGGCCGGGATCTTTGACTAGTGGCAGAGTGAAGTGGCCGGGTTTTCGGCATATAACTGACCCGAAAGAGGCCTCAATGTTTACTGCCGGAAACTTTATTGCCGGCCGGTTGTGGCTGCCTGCTACCGGTGTCCCATTCACTATGAGCTTGTGATTATGGCTTACATCATACTGCATATTCCTTCAATTTCAATTTCATTTTGTAAACTCATTTTTTTTTTAGTACCTTCTTTTTTTCTCCTTGGATATGATGGAAATGATGGCATTTTTAGAAGAACCAATGAGGGATTTGATATGTACTAAGGAAAATGATAATGACATAGAACTTTTTGTATTTTTTATTTATCAAAGTATAAGAGGTAAAAAGAAAAAAATGTGAAATCAATCAATTTAATCATAATAACAGCCCTCCTAGACAAATTCTCAATAAAATCTCTCTCTCTCTCTTCCATTGATAGGAGATTATGTACAATACTTGGAGAATTATATGGTATAATGATAATCCAACAATTATAAAACTCAACAACTAATCTTATAATAGAGAACAAATAAACAGTTGAAAAAACAAATCAATTTAAGAAAGAGCCTCATAATAGAAAAATGAAAAAAAACCTCTAACGAAGAAGTAATTATTAATTCTTCAATTTAGGATGTAAATATTTACCCCTAATCTCCTAAATTAAAGTATATAAGAATGACCAACTGAACTAGTGGAGCTCAATTAATAGTTAATAAACAAAAATTTGTAAGGATTTTATTAGTTTGTATAATATTAGGTGGCCCAACTCAACAAGTTTATTACTTCTTAGTTCTTACAAATTAAAATGAGGCCCAAATTTTATTGGACCATTCGGGCGTATCATCCAACAAGCACCCGTTCATGGGCCTTGCACGAGCCAATAGCCTGCAACTCGTAGCCCAGTTTGGCAACTCAAAATAATGGGCAGTTACAAGTCAATCCAATAAACTGAATTTATTGATAAAAAAGTTTTACTTTAATTATTTCAAAGTAAATTTTTTTTTGTCAATAATTAAAATGAGGCCCAGTTTGGTATTTTTTGATTTTTTTTTTTTTTTGAGAGAGGAATTGAATTAAAAGCTGAGAAATGACTTTTAACCCACTTCTCAAAATATCCCAATTCCTATAATTATTTTGGATCCAATTATGCAACTGGTACATATATATTTCTTTTTCATTTAAAAAAAAGTATTAAATCTGAGTGAAAGTCAACTACTATTAAGTAATATCTTAGTACAGAGTCTCTTGCCCTAGTTTAACATAATTTGAACCACTCAAACATTTGTATATATATATATATATATATTTTCTCTGAGATATTTCATGATTGATTGAAGAGCAAACTAATTGTTATTCTTGAATGTTTTGCAGTTTGACGTTAGATATTGTTGAACTAGTTGGTTTGCGTGATCTAAAAACTAAGGAACTATGCACATGCATTCTCCACCATTCATGGCTATTTGGACATCTAATACACTCCATACATATAATTATAATTCATAACACAGAATCATATGTACGGAAAACTCAACATATTGCTTAAAATCAATCTATTTTATATGAAACTTAGGCCTCGTTTGGGAACAGGCTAATTTAGTAACTTTTTG
>NW_021028541.1:27094-85903 GCF_004153795.1 Camellia sinensis
AAAAGGGCTGGAGTGATACATATAGTTTTGTATCTATACTTCTTCATTTTGCTCTTGTTTTGTGTTCAAAAGGGTCATTTTGTCTTACTTTAACACACAAACACACACTCAAACACCATCCTTTTGCTATTGAAGTGCTGCTATTGAGGTGCTTAGGAGCTGGTTTTGGTGTTCTTGGGTTGGTTTGAGCTTGAAAAACCTGCTGGAGTTGCAGCCTTGAAGAAGTTCATCAAGGGTGAGTCTTTAACCCTTAAAACCCCCATTTTTGCTTAAGCTTTTGAGCCCTTTTGCATGTTGTTTTAGGACTAACTCTTAACTACAAAAAGTTTTGATTTTTGGTCCTTAAGATCTTTGTTTAAGGTCACTTTTGTGTTTGAGGTTGTTTACCCCCTCTTAGGCCTTGTTTGGCCTTGCTTTTGTGCCTTCTCTTTAAGCTTTGGGATCACCTTTGCATGACCTTTCTACCACTGAAATCCAGAGGACTATCTAGAGGATTTTTAGTGGTGGAGAGGAGGTTTTGAGTTCCCAAAAAGGAGAGGGTCATCCCCTCTCCTTGTGTCTTCAATACTTGTCTTCATTAGCCTCATGTGTGAGCATGTTTGTTAAGCTTATGTTGGTCATATCTTAGCTTCTATTTGTGGTTGTTTTGCTGTGGCATGCCACTATTTTTGCTTGGTATGGTCATCCCTTGCATGTTTTATACACTTGTAGTATAAATCTCACAAACTAGTCTTGTATGTTTCATGAGGTAGCATGTCATTCTAGCTTATGTTGAGTCCATTTCAGCATGTTCTTGGGCTTGTTTTACCATGTCATACATTTCTTAGGGTTTGGTTTGGTCACTCTTTACATGCTCCTTGCACTTGTAGTTCATTTCCATGAAATAGCCTAACATGTATCATGTTTTAACATGTCATTCTAGCATTCTTTTGGCTTAACTTCATGAAGCTTTTGTCTATGTTTTAACATGTTTTAGCTCTGATTTTTGTTGTTTTGGCCATGCATGACTTGCTTTGTATAGCCATAGTTCAATCTAGCTTGTTAGCTTTGTGCACCAAGTCCATTAGCATGCTTTACTTAGACTATTTGAATGATTTGGCATCATTTATTATGTGATTTCAGTCCATGTTTCATGGTCTTGCACTTGTATTTGTCACTCATTCAATGCGTTGGAGGGTTTCCCCATTTATGTCTTAACACGAGTCATTGTGTATGCCTTCATGCCATAGCTTGCAAGCCATCATTTCAATGTGTTTTTTGGGGTTATTATGCCATGATATAACTCTGATTTTTGTTGCTTAAGTCATCCTATGCTTGGTCTTAATAGGTGTAGTGTAATCCACCTTATTTGCCTTATATGCATCATGCCTTATGCCCTTCATGCTAGCTTATTTTGGCTTCCTTCCAATCATGTTTTAGACTTATTTTAACATGTTCTAGGACTATTTTGGGTTGCCTTGATCACATGTTTCATGTTTTGCATACTTGCGGTACAAGTGCTGTTGCTTGCTTCAAGCTTTGAGCACCATTACATGCTTCATTTGTGCTGTGTACATGATTTGGCATCATCTAACATGACATTTCAGAGCTTTTAGCATTGCCATGTTCCCACTTCATTCATTCTTTAAGTGTCTTTGAGTGCTGTGCATTGTTGCCTAGTTTATGGCTTAGCTTGTATGCTTGCATGCCTAGGTCTTTGAGCCCTCATCTCAGCATGTGTTAGGTCCATGTTTTGACCTACTTAAGCTCTGTTTGTGGTTGGTTCATGCATATTTTCCATGTATTGCATGCCTCCTTTGTAGTCCTCTTTAATACCCTTCATGCTTTAGGACCTTTGCATGCTATACTTGTGCTTGTTTGAATGATTTGACATCATTTCTTACTTAATTTCAATGCATTTAGTGTTGTTACACTTCCATGTTTATCACTCCTTGAGCCCTCTTGAGAGTTGTGCTCTTAGGCCTAGTTGGTTGGCCAATGCACTGTGCATGCTTACCTTCCCTTTTGTGCCTTTATTTTCATCATTATGGCCACTAATTTGGGCATGGCTGAGGCCTATCCATTTTGGTTTAAGTCCATTGTGCATTGTGTATGCCATGTTGTTCGCATGTTGATTCATCGCATTGTATATGCCATATTGTTCTTAGCATTGTGCATTGTGCATGCCATTAGGCCTTGTTAGGTTGTTCATAGTTGCATTGCCATGTTTGTATGCTTATTCCTTCATGTGGTTGCATGCTTGTATGTTGCATGCCATGTTTGCATGCTTGAGTCGGACTGTGCATGCCATGTCACTGCTGGAAATGAGGGTTTTTAGCGGGGTTTTAAAAAACGCCGCTAAAGTCACCAAAACGCCATCAAAAACTTTTGTGACGTTAGCAGCAAAACGCCGAAGATGTGACCGTCACTATAACTTTGTGACGCTTTTAGAAACGTCGCTATATTACTATAGGCGGCGTTCAATGCCGCTAAAAGTTTATTTCGTGATGTTTTTAAAATGCCGTCTTATCTCTTTTCACTACAAAGAAAATCGACCGTTAGTGCGACGTTTTTTAGAAACGTCGTGATAGCCCTTTTTTTTAAAAAAAAATTGTGTTGATTTTATGTTATTGGAAGCTAAAAAATACGATAATAAAACTAAAAATAGCACTAAATGAAATAATAACTCTGATTCACATAATAAAATCTTATCAAATGATAGTCCACAATCATTGTGCCAAAAAAAAAATTTTCACAAACAAACTCATTGAACAACTTAGGAGTCACCAAATAGGATGCCCCTCTATTTGAGCCAAAATAGGAATCTGGGCATTTAAGCCAACTCAAGATATTCATATCTCATTCACAATAACCACATTCACATACAAATCCTTTTCCTACCATATCAACCTAGTTCACCAAAATAGGATGCCCCTTTATGCAGTGTCATGCGTCTCTGCAATTACATTGGGAATCTGAGTTTTGTTGACTTGTAATCTAGCCTCTTCATCTTTGTCTCCGATGCATTTTTCCCATTTATCTCTGTTGTTCCCTGAACTTAAAAACATGTATACAATTGGGGGGAGAGAGAGAGAGAGAGAGAGAAGTTGATATCAGTAATCATAAACAATAGAAAACAATTATCCATAAACAATTAATTCTCAACAAAAGACTAATTCTCAACAGGTAATTATAACAGTGAAATGAAAATATAAGCTACAAAGACTAATTCTCAACAAAAGAAAATTTCATAAAGAAAACAATCATCAATCCATATTGATATCAGTAATCATAAAGTTCAATATAAAACATATATCCACATATCCATCACCCAATAGGACATTAAGCTAGCAAGTTTGCAACAGCATATCTCATTCCAATTTTGCACCCACTTAATTCCAAGTACGTCAAATTCAAGACTCAAATCTGCATATATATATATATATATATATATATATATATATCAGCCATTTCTAATAATGCTTCCTTTCCTGATACTATTGCTATGCACAGTACTATTGCCTATCCACCAAACAATTCACCATTTCCCTCACAAGGCAGTAACAAAAGTGCTGCAATGTCCAAGTGTAACAATTTTTTTTAATTGAGAGACAGATTTAAGAGATATTAAATGATAGCCAAAGAGATATCTATGAAATTAACCCAAAATATTATGTTTTAATACAGTGATTTGATGATAGAGACAGAGAGTACGATACATTTCCAAACAAGCTAGTCAAAAGGAAGAAGAAGACAAATAAAAAGAGTCCTTTATGTGTATTTAAAAAGCAATAAAATTCAGATTTCAGATTAAGATAATACAAATGAAGTAGTACAAACCAATTAGGGGATACTAGAGCCAAAATTCTAGTAGTTGTGACAGATTTGCGCAGATAAGGCTTTCCTATGCAAGGCTTAGGCTTATATAGTATAGTAGTAAGAAAGGCTAGGTGTAGACACCCCATTTTTGACCGTCCTCAAGACTTGGACGTCACCGTTTGAACACCCGGTGATCATCCATGTTTGTGTTCGTTTGGAGTTCCCGGAGGTCTCGGCTACGCGCCTTGCCTTACAATCTCCGAACTCGACTGTTTAGTGTCTGGTTTTGCATCAAACACTTGTGTTTTGCCTTGGAAGGGAAGGGAATGCCTTGTAAGGCATCCCCACACATCACCGGCCATGGCCATGGGCCACCGGCTGGTATTTTGTTGCCATCGGCAATGTATATTGCCGGTCGGCACTTTTTGTTGCCGGTCAGCACTTTTTGTTGCCGGTCGGCACTCCTTTTTTACAAAATGGCAATTTTTAGCAGCCAATTACTGTTCATCTGCTTTTGCAGATATTTTAAGACAGCTGTATGTCATTTTGTTCCCCTCCATACACGTGTATGGAGGGATCGACCCCTTGTTAGCTTACCTTGTAAGCTTTACAAGATTGGCTCCTCTGTAAGAGGAGCCCTCCCTTTTTGGCTGTAGGGTAGACACTTTAGAGATTTTAGAGATAAAAAAACACAGAGGGGAGCTCTGGTTTTAGGGTTAGGGTTTGACACACATTCTCTCTCCCTTTTTCTCTCTTGTGTGTGTCTAGGTGCATTTGTGTCTCACTATTGCACACAAACACATAATGTTTCACCTTCCCTTAGCTACTGAGGTTCTAGGAGGTTGTTCTTGAGCTTGGAGGAGCAGCTGGTCCACCATTGTTGAAGAGGGTCTTCAAGGGTAAAAAAACTTACCTTTATATTCCCCATTTTTGCATTGTATTTTTACCCATCTTCGAACTGTTTTTGTGCTTAGTGTATAACATAAAAAAGTTCTTTTTTTAGGCCCTCTAAGTTGTTTGTTTAGAGTGTTTTGTGGTTTGGAGGTGTTTGACCCCTCTTAGGCCTTGAGAGGCCCCATTTTAAGCCATTTTGAGTGAGCTCCGGGATTTTGGTGTTTGGGCCTCCTCACCACTGAAATCTTGAGGGATTTCAGTGGTGAGGATGGTGCCTTGAAGTCCCAAGAAGGAGAGGGCCACCCCCTCTCCTTGCTGTCCTTGAAATGGACCATTTTTGGCCTCTAGAGGGAGCACCTAACTAAGCTTCATGTTGACCATGCCTTAGTTGTTTTTTGTGCTTAATATGTCATAATATGCTTCTGTTTTTACTTGGTTTTGGTACACTATGCATGCTTAGCATACCTACCTTGTAATGCCATTTTTAGGCCTTAACATGCCTTAGGTTGTAAACCGTCGTTCGAGCATGTTTTAGGTCTAGTTTTGTGAAGCTTGTGTGCTTATTTTGCCATGCTAGAGGTCTGTCCATAGTTGTTTGGGTCGGCCATGGCATGCATTATATGCCCCCTTTGCATTTTGGCTTGTTGGCCTCAAGTGTGCGAGTATGTAGCATGCACTACTTGCTTTATTCTAATGATTTGGCATCATTTATAGCATAATTTCAGTCCCTTTGACATGCTTGTATGCTTGCTTTGGACACCTCTTTGAAGCTTTGGAAGCTTGTCTTGCATGCTCCATGTTTTGGTCATCGTGCATGCTTTTGATTTTGAACCATTTAGATGCCATCTAGGTGTCCCTTGGGTGTTGTTTAGGTTTGTACTAGACCTATTTTAAGTCCTCTTAGCCTTGTAAGGCTTGGTTCATTTAGTCTTGGTTTAAGCCTCTTGGCTTGCCTTGGGTTTTTGGCTTTGTTTCCATGCCTTGTTTGCCTTGTTTAATCGGCTTAACACCCTTTGAAACATGATTTTCAATGCTTACCTTGCACGCCATTAGTCCATGTTATGCCTCTTTCAAGTGTGCTTGAGAGTTGCCCTTTTATACTTAAGTGTTGGTCCTTGTGTGCATGCATGTTTGCATGACATTTAGCCCTCATTTTATAGCAATTTGGCCACTGTTTTGAGCCTAATTAGAGCTGCCCAAATTATGTTTAAATCCATCTCTTTGTTTGTTGCATGCTCTCCTTGTATATTGTAGTATATTGGTGAGTCGTCGCATGTTTGAAATCACATGATTGAATGAAGTCACATGTTGGCTTACATGCTTGAATGCCTACATTAGCCTTGCACACTTGTTAGTTGCATTGCTCTATGCCTTGCATTTCTTGCATGCTCATTTGCATTGCCATATTGCATGCCTAGTTAACATGCTTAGGTTGCATTGTATTGGCATGCATGCTTGGGCTCTTGACTATCCATGATAGAGGTTAAGTTCCCATTGGTTTGATTGTGTGCATTACATTTCATTTGACATGGAAATGCATAACTTGGTCTCTTGGGCCATCACGCATTGGAATGCGCAATTGGTGGTCCGAGAACCAAGGATCATGGCCCTTTGTGTCACTAACATGATAAGGGACATGATTGGTGCATACATTGCATGAATTGTATTGCCATGCTCTGCCTTGCCCTCTGTTGCTGTCAATTGCAGGTTCTGCAGACACTCTCTGCCGACCGGCAGTGATATGTGCCAACCGGCAATCATACCTCGGCCGATGGCTTCACAAATGGCCGGTGGCCACATACCACTGCCGGTGGAATTCCTAATCAGCCGGTGGTGTCTCCCAATGTCCAGAGAAGCAACTCTGAGACTTTGACAGTCTCGAGAGGAGTGTAGCAAGGAAAACAGAGGCAGCCTATGCATGGCGGTGCATTTCCGAGCGAGACCCGAGCACGCATTGCATTAGGCTCCCATCCCGAGGCGGTTTACTGTTTTTTTTTAGCTTAGTTAGTTTGTTAGCTAATTAAGTAATTTGTAATAGCTAATTAGCTTGCGAGTTAGTTAATTTGTAATATTTTATTCGGCCCCTCCGAGTGAGGGCGAATTTGTAATAAGTGTGGGTGAGTGTGTGCATGTCTTCCAACCCCCACTTCTTTCTTCCCTTTTACTTACCTGCTTTGATGGTTAGTAATAGGTCATGTTTAAATTAGCATACCTTATGCTATGCATGCGTGCATCCATACATTTGTCTTACATGCACCGAGCTCGGCACATCATGCTAACTGCACTTGTATTTCAATTCCAAAGTTGAGTACTTGTTAATTGCAGCATTTCACATGCCACGTTTAGCATAGCCGAGCCTATCATAGTTGCATCTTGCATGTGTTGCATTAGCCATCTTAACATGAACTAGGATCATGCATATGATTACTAACTAGTTTCTGTTTTGGCTTGGAGTACTAGGTGGGCTTTTATGCTTTAGCATCCTTGTATGCGTGTGAGTGTTGCCATGACAGTATGATTACCATGAGGCTAGCTGCTTATGTAATATAACTGCTTGAATGCCTGTGGATAGAGGTTGAATTACCCAAATTGGAATAATGCATTAAAACTGTGAGTTTTAAGCCCACTAGATAGTGGCAAAACCATCTTTTCTAAAAGCCCACTTAAGGGTGACGAAACCTGCATTTTAGCCTACTTGTGAGTAGCAAACCATTTTCAAAACAAACATGCAATGTTTTGTTCCAATTTAGGCGATTTGGTCTATACTTGTTTGCTGTGCGCATAATATAGTAATTCTAGGCTAATAACCGGAATAAGAACACATAACGTTTTCAAAATTGGATATCATAGTTAGTAGAGGCCGATCTTCAAATCGGGCGAGAAGGAGTGCTCATAGCTGACCTTCCCCAATCGTACCCAAGTTCCCGAGCCGAGGCAACTTTGGTGATGACGGACACGTGGCCTTTGGCACCGAGTCAGGGTTTCCTAAATCCCCCCAAAATAAAATATTTAGGTGGCCACTCTGTATCTGGCAAAACAGTCCATGTTTGGCACTTCTTTTTCTAAAAATCTGTTTCTCAAAACGATTTGCCAGATTTAGTTTCTTTGGTTCAGATTGAGAACCGTGACACAAATCGAGTCCGAACTGTAGCATAAGACCCATGGGCGCGTCTACACTAGGCATTATAAAGGTGAACATAAACTTTTGACATGCACATATACTTTTTAAATTCGCATTGAAGATAACATCTAACAATCTTTTAAAAATTAAACACATGTTTTAACAAGATTTTAGCTTCCAAAAAGTAAATTTTATTTCTTCTCTCCCACACAGCTATAGAGGGATTTTGGGAAAGGAAGAAAGAGAAGAAAAGAAAATGACAGTACCCATGAAACCAAAGCATTGGTATACACACAGAACTCATTGTGGTAGCATATACAAATAAACTTACTATGAAGCATACATTTTGGCAGCTGGGTGAACCCATTTCAATCACTTATTACAATGATTTGGAGGATTAGTAGAAACCAAGATTTTGTACCTGAAGTTTCCCAAGGTGCCATGCTCCAGAAATGCACACCACCTCAAGTGTTTTGTCATGCATGGACTGAAGATTGAAATCATCGTCATGCTCATAATCATTTTGCCAAAGATCAACTCCACCCATATAGCTGCCTATGTTGAGCACAATTAAACCCTCAGCATCCTGGAGGAAAAGTTAAAAGGAAAAAATTTAAAAATAGTCCAATTGAAAAGGAAGCCAGAACAGTAAAGAAAGAACACCTCTGTTGCAAGGGTGCTAATGGTTGTATCCTTCACATCCCTCAGCAAGTGCTCAACCCTGTTGAAGTAATTTGATTACAGAATTAGCCATATGGAGATGGAGAATATGTGGCAGACAACATTCAGCTATGGTCGAGCGTTAAATATCTTCCTTTGAGGTGGTTGGGGTAAATAAATGCCCTTAAGGCCATCCAGAAGGGACAAATTCTTCGGGTTGTAAAATTTAAACTTTTAAATAAGAACTAAAACAAGATCAAAAAGAAAGACAGTTACCTCGATATAGAGGCCACAATCCTGGTTTGTTCCTGAAACATACCAAAGGTTTTTCAATCACAAAATTCAAGGAACATGCATAACAAAAAAATGACAAGGAATAACATAGACCATAATATACATCGACCAAAGTACCAGATAAATCACTACATTACAAGCTTAAGTTTAAATAGGACCTCATCTCTTTCTGATAGCGTCGAAATGCTGAATCGCTGTGGACATGGATGACCATTTTGAAGAACAGGTTGTCACTAGATACAGAACCAATTTTGTGAAAGTTATGGTAACACTTAAAAGCAGCAGGAAAACGCCTCTCTCTCATCAAACGAATCATTTCCTGGCTTGAACAAAAACTTAAGGTTAATATTACAGGAAATGAAGAATTCTAAGTCAGAAACAAATTCTACAATATTAGATGCATCATACCCAAAGACAACCACAAAATATACAAACACCAAATGCAAATATTAGACATCAATCAAATCTTAAAAGCAATATTAAACAATAATGTCTGATAAGCTCAATAAAATTGTTATAGCTCAACAGACAGTCACTTCAAGAACCAATGGACCAAATAGCAGATAACATTACAAAGCCATAAAGATCAAGCAGTTTATGAAACAGATATAACATTATCTAAGCAGATTATGAAACTATTATAGGAAAAGTAAATTCATACTTCAGAAAAATCTGCAAAAAGTATGGCTTGACCAAAAAGTATGGCTTGACCAAAAACCAGCAGGATGTGCTTGTAAAAATTTTGAAAGAACAGATTGATCAGCATTTCTGGAATGTGAATCAGTTGCACCATTTCCAAACCAGTCTAAATAATCAGGGCAGAAAGAAGTCCCAACACTCTCAAGAAGAGCTTTTATTTGCTGCAATTGTATTGTCAGAATCAAATTACTTCTCTGTAATGTAATCAACAGTAATTCTAACTTGTCCCTTCTCGGTAATGTACAATCCCAAGAAAGCCTCATCCTTCATACACGACAAAATGTAAGGGAAGGAAGATTAAAAAAAAAAATAAGACATTTAATTCGAAATAGAATATTTACCCTATCAGCTATTATCTGCCCATCAGAAAAGGAAACTTCAGAAAGAGATTCTGCAATGTGACTCAGCTGTAAGATTGTCAATCTCGAGAGCAGATCTACTGATCGAAGCAACTTCAATGATGATAAATTTGAAAATTATGACGTAAGAATTCCTCGAAAATCTTCCATTTTTAAAGCCCAAAGAGTTCCACTTGTCACAGCACGGACAGAGGCCTGGAGTGGTTTGTTATTCCTAAGTGAAATGTACCGGAGGAAACCACATACAGTAAGAATGAAACTACCATGGTTAACATTAACAAATTCAAGGAAATCATGATCCTAAATGTTCACAATAAGTCATGAAATGAACCATGTTTCTTAGAAAATAATTATGGATCTAAGATCACCAGAGTTGTGTTTGTCTGAGAACACTAGAAATAATCCTGATCAAAACATGTCTGCACTCATTTCTGATTTAAATTATGTTGGACCTTTTGATCTTAGGTACCAATAAAGGGTATGTAAAGTCAACCCATCAATGATTAGGTGGGATCCACAAATGTAGTGCCTGATGATTCGCTTTTGCTTATTCAAAGGGCTAATTATTTATACACCATTTTACTCATTATGTAAACATGAACGACATTTTTGGAAAATATGATACTGACACTTAAATCCAGATACAGGAAAATTATTAATGGAGAGAGTTTTATTCGTTTAATTAAACATGAACGGCATTTATGGAAAATATGCTACTGACAATTAAATCCAGATACAGGAAAATTTAATGGAGAGAAAGAGAACTCACATTAGTGCCAGCTCTCCAAATGATGATAATCTTTCAACTGTATACAGATGCAGAACCCATGGAACCTCTCCATCTTTTTCTTCCTGCTATTTATGATATCTTATTAACATTGTAACTGAAGAAATTTACAGGGAATAAGCTGCAACATAAAATCAGAAATATTCTCCTCCAGAAAACATGTATTTCATAAGAAGACAACTATTGGTCTAAGACAACTAGGAATGTCATTTACTGAACATTTCAGAAGACAATTTTAAGAATCAAATAAAAAGATATCATATGAGTTCACATCCACAATGTTGCTTTGACTTGGGTCACTAACCTTACAAGTGCAGTGGACCCCTTTCCCCTGACTAATTGCATCTTTCAACTCATTATATGAGTTCACATCCACAATGTTATTGCCGAGGAATTATAAATGTGTTAAGGGTATTATCCGAACAATATACCAAATTCAACAAATACAAAGCAAGGAAAACAAACTATCAAACATAGCAGAAAGGCAAAGATTTGGTGAACAAATTCAAAGGACTGAAAGATGGGAAGCAAGAATACAAACTGTCCAATACAGAGAAGAGAGGCAAGCAGTCAACGTACCATGCTTAAGGAAACACAATTTTGACTTCAAAACTCGTATGTGCTGACTACATAGATCCATTATGTAATCAAGCAAGTATATGATCCAATCTAACTAGATCTAAAGCAAGTATATGATCCACGCTTTCACTTGATTGATCCAAAAGCTTCACAAAAGAAATCAAGGAAATATGCAATACACATTCTACCTGCTTTGTAGAAGCTCCAGACAACAGAAGATCAGTTGTTACCATTCCCGGCTGCAGCCAACAAGAGGGAAAATTATGTAACAACGCTTTCACTTGATTGATCCAATGACCCATTACCAATGACACAAGTCCAAAAAGCATTAGCTCTGCCAAAAGGTAAAGGCAGGACATATTTGAGATGAATGAAAACAACTTTGAAACGCTATTAGAGATCATTGTCCATTTAGGACATAGTTGTTAGTATGGATTAGATTAGATGAAATTAATGTCTGTTAGCTTTAGAATTATTGATCTCTTTAAATTGTGTATTATATCCCATGTTTTGATTAACTTGTGATTATGAGAAGAAAAATGTTAAAAACAGTTTTAAAGCCTATTAGTAGGGTTATGTGTGAACACACTATCCGGAACTTGCTACAAGATGTAATATTTTCCACGTTAAGTTCTATAAATTACCAAGAAAATAACAAAAATGTTCGAGTTTATTACCTCAGGCTTGAGGTCACGGTGAACTACACCTTGGAGATGACAGTAGGCAACCACACTCAAAATCTGTACCACGACAGCCATTGCATCTTCTTCCGAGTATTTTCCACCTCTAGAGAACATAAATCAGAAATTTATATGGCTAAAAGATTGCAGAACAGGCCAAAGACTGCCATGAAAGAAGAAAATATGAAAATACGGTACCTAGAAAGTATTCTATCCAATAATTCACCTCCTCTGCATAACCTGAAAAACACAAAACATGATACAAAGAAAGCTTCAATTTACCTATGTTTTTTCATCTTTATTTATTTATTTATTTATTTTGAGACCTTTTCCACAAAATTTGAAATGAAATGTTTTTTCTAGATTTTTGGAAATTGGGTTACTGCTACAAGTGTGAAAACAAGTTTTCTCGATTAATCAACCAAATTTCAGTACTCCAAAAATAAATAAATAAAATATTCAGTGCTATGCTAGAGTTTAGAAATATCCCAAACCATTAATCATCCAAATGAGCTAGAGCAGAAACACCAGCTTTCTTGATTCTCCATGCTAATTCTACCGTATCCTGGGATGATTTTAGAAGTTGAATCTTACATGTTATTAGTGTGTCCAAATATCGCTTTAATGTTGTCAATATTTAGATCAACAGAGAAACAACATGAGGGTTAAAGCTTTTAGTTCAAACAATGAACAGAGAAGGAAAAAGAAAAATAGAACTCCATGAATGCCATGTACCACAAATATTCATGATAAAACCATACAGGTCAACACAACACACACAAACATAGAGATTAATATTAACCTTAAAAAGACAAAATCAAGCATTTTAAAAAAAAAAAAAATGAAATAGAAAAACTAACAAACAAACAAACAAAATAAGGAATTGAATCGATCAAAATAATCACAGAGAAACAGAACAGATCAAAAACGAATAATTAAAGTGATTTATTCTAGAAAAATTATTCCAGCAAACTGTTTTTCAGTAACTAAACAGACAGAATCACAGATTTGAAGCTCAAATAACAAACAATCAACAATCAAATTAAACTTCATAAACACAATCATATACATACATACACATATATACATATATATATATATATATATATGCAATTTGTATAGATCAAAAAGAAAAACAAACCTCTGATCGAAGAAGACGAAGAATTCCAAATCCACGGAGATGAATCATGGAGCTGTGCTCAAAATCGAACTTCGAAATCACAATCCTGAGATGAATCACCGACTTGTAGAAGAATCGAAAAAGAATCACCAAGAGAGTGAAGAAGAATTGAGAGCCCTAAGGGCTTAAGACCTATATAGAGCCCTAAACAAAAGTATTCACTAAGCAAAACATTGATCGAAAACAGGGATAAATCACAAACAGAACAACTAACCTCTGATCGAAGACATAAATCACGGAGTTGTGCTCAAAATCAAACTTCGAAATCGCAATCCCGAGATGAATCACCGAACTGAAGAAGATTCGAAGAAGAATAACTGAGTAAGAGATAGGGAAGAATCGATCCTCTGAGAGAGAGATTTGGAGAAACAGATTCAATTCTCTAAGAGAGAGAGAGCAAGAGAGTGAGTGAGATAGGATTCGATCGCCTTGACAGCAGTGCTCAAAATAGGGTTTTCAAAATAAAGGTTTGGAGAGACAAAAGAGGGTGGGAAGAGAAACCGGATTTGGAGGCGCTTTTTAAACGTCTTCCATTTACAAAATGGTACCGTTTTAATTTATAACAAATGCGACGTTTAAAAAACATCGTTAATTGTTAGAAAAGGTGACGTTTACTAAAACGCCGTTAAATCCCTAATTTCCTGTAGTGTGTTATGTGTTGCATTGTGTTTGGAATAGGTGTTAGTCCAAACACGGGAAAATAGGTACGTTTCATACTTGAAATGAGGAAACGTGCCTTAATTTCCAGATGCCGACACTCTTGACTAGCTCTTGATCATACATGATAGAGTTCTAGGCTTTATGTGTTTACTTGTGCCTTCATTTTTACATTGAATTGTGCAACTTCGCCTCTTGGCCATCATGCATTGAAATGCACGATTGATGGCCCGAGGGTCGAGAACTACACTTCCTTGAGCTCATGACATGATAGGGAGGATGGTTGTGCATACATATCTTGCAAGTACATTGTCATGCCCTTTCTTGCTCTTTGTTGCGACAAACTGGAATTCAGCAGCAACAACTGGTCGGCCAGCCAGAAAAACTAGCTGGCCGACCACTTTTTCTAGCTTTCTGCAAAGAAAGTGGTCGGCAGGTGGCTTCAGAGACCAAAAGTGGTCGGCCACCCTCCCACAGGACTCCCAAGGTGAAGTTTTAGCTTTTTGGAGCTTGGTGTAGTGTTCTGGAAACAATTGCAAACAAAAGCAAATCGGGGCATCACATTGGATTTCCAAACGAGGCGACCAGGCTTGCATGCATTCCTCTCCTTCTGAGGCTCCTGATTTATTGCTTTCCTTAGCTAATGTGTTTAGCTAGTTTACACTTTGGTTTGTACCTTTAATAGTTAATGTGTTTAGCTATTTCCATTTGTTTTGTAATAATTAGTTAACTAGGATTAGTTAATTAATTTGTTTTGTAATAATTAGTTTAATTAGCTTAGATTAGCTAGTTAGCTGCTTATTCGGTCCCTCCGTCGAAAGGGTCAATTGTTGTAATAAGCGTGCGTGTGTGTGATGCATGTATTCTAACCCCCATTTCTTTCTCCCTTTTACTTAACCGCTTATGATGATTAGTTTTAGGGCATATTTCATTTAGCATACCTTATGCTTGCATGCGTGCATCCATTCATCTGTATTGCATGTACCGGGCGCATCATACTAACTGCATTGTATTTTCAATACATTTATTTGAATACATGTACCAAGTTGCATTTCACATGACATTCTACATAGCCGAGCCTATTTTAGTTGCATTGTTGCACGTGTTGCATTAGCCATCTTAACATGAACTAGGATCATGCATGATTTCTAACTAGTTCCTTGTTTTGGCTCGGAGTACATTGTGAGTGTTTACGCTTTAGCATAATGCATGTGTGTTATCGATTACCATGAAAGCATGCTTGCCAAGAGGCTAATTGCTTATTTGCTATAACTGCCTGAATGCCTGTGGGTGAAGGTTGGATTACTTGAATTGGAATAATTCATTGAAATCCTCGATTTAGCCTACTTGCGAGTAGCAAACTTCAAACCATTTTCAAACAAACGGATGTGCAATGTTTTGTTCCAAATTAGGCGATCTAGTCTATACTTGTATGCTGCGCGCATCAGATAGTAATTCTAGCTAATTAACCGGAATAAGAATACATGTGTTTTCAAAAATAAAATATCATGTTTAGTACAAGCCGATCTTTGATCGGGCGAGCGGGGGTGCTCATCGCATGACCTTCCCCTCTCGTACCCAAGTTCCCGAGCCGAGACAACTTTGGTGATGACGGACACGTGGTCTTAGGCACGAGTCAGGGTTTCCTGAATTCCCCCAAAATAAAATATTTAGGTGGCGACTCTGTATCTGGCAAAGCAGTCCATGTTTGGCACTTCTTTCTAAAAATCAATTTTCCAAAACGATTTGCCAGATATGGACTCTTTGGTGATTTATCAGTCTCACATCGCACATTGTGAGATTAGATTCAGAACCGTGACATTGAGTCCGAACTGTAGTAGCTCAGAGAACAAGACGAGATTCGTGCCGCCTCGCCGCGCTCGCGGATGTCAGGGAGTTCTCCCGGGAGCGCGTCTACACACACACTCTTCCAATCCATTTGAATCCTTTTTCTAAGTTGTTTCTATAGGCGAAGCATTGGTGAAGCCCAGAACCTGAGCAATGTATGAAACACGGACTGTAGGGAGACATGAACGAGACACGCATCTTACAGCAGTGTACCGCATCTTCTCAGCATAAAGATCTGTAGTGAAAGAAAAATATTTTATTATCTATTTGTGTTACTAACCCATGGAAGTTAGAATTAGAGATAACAATATGTATACCCACCCATAAGACAGGTGTTAAGATTAGGTGCAGTCTTGTAAAGTCTAAAGAACCTGACATAATTTCCTGAAGTGACAATTGCACGAACTGCAAGAGCATGTTTTACAGCCTCATCCTTTTTGGTTTCAACTGATAATCAATGCATATGTCAGTTTAGCATTCTAAATTAACTCATACGCTGAAAGAACAGAAAGGAAAAACAGATTTTCTTAGCAAATAGACTTAGCTATGTTATGATTCACTCGCATTAAGGGCATAGTAGACACAAGGGAAACAAGAAAAAAAATGCACACGGACACAGACATATTTCCATAGGATCCCTCTAGCCATGTAGCACTAATGTTTGCATGACTACGAAATACACAAGAATTCATAAAAGTTGAGCCAAAACCATGCCAAGTTTTTCCTGGCATATAATAACATGAACCCAATCCATATCTTTTTTAAATATCAGTTTTCAGTTATACATGACATTACCATCAGCATCACCATAATTTCTGGCAACAAAAAAAAGCTGATAAATTGACCAGGTTTCAGGTGTTTAGGACATAATTCCTCGATTTTGATTTCATGAGGTCTAATGTTATCTAACAAGATGAAAATATAGACCAGATTTCTTCAATTGTTTCTCAAATGGGGTTTACTTTTCTTTTTTTTATATTATTTATCAAGTAAGTCAGAAGAGAAAAGATAAACCAACTCTATTTTGAGCATCCAGTAAGTCATATATTTTGATTGATTAGAGTACGTTTCAACCCCCATGTAGTTGGGATAAGGCATCGTTGGGTTTGATTAGGTTTTAGACATTCATTCAACAGTCTACTATCAAATTTTCAAAATAGTCTTACGTTAACCATCAAGTTGCTGAAATGAAATGTCTTAACAAAAATGAAAAGAAATTAAATTCCTTACCAAACAATGCATTGAAAAGCAATACTATTGTCAATAGTTTTCCGAAGTACTCACATCGAAATTCCACTTAAGCAAAATTCAATGGTTTTCTTCAGTGCATCTAACTTGGGCACAAAAATATCTATGATTTGATATACAAATAAGTCAACCACCCACACATAACTTTTCATGACAGTTCAAGGTATTAAATAAAAAGCCAAGTACAAAACACAATTTAAAATTTAAATTTAGTCTGCAACAAATCAACAAAATTATCAGTGATTGTAACCAACACAATGTAACAACTCCGAAAGCAGCAATGATATAATAAGAGATTGACAAACAAGATCAATGAGTAATAACACGAATGCAAGATGGATGTACTAACCTTGACATTGCTGATACCAGATCTCTGCTATTGTTGGCGTGCAAGACAACACAGTAAATTGTAAGCAGAAAATTCCATGTGGCACCCCTTATTCCCTCCGCATAAAGTGTTTTCAACTGTGATTGACACTGCAAATTAGATGGAAGAAAGTCAGCCAATGCCTCTAATCAACATGAACATTTAAATGAAATCAACATTCAATTTACTAAGCTCCATAAACAATTCTTAAAAAAATTGCCCTAGTTCCAATAACATATGTCGAACATGTATCTCATACCCTTACTAAAGTAGTGTCCTGGCACGAGTACATTATACATTTAGAAGAGTTCATAGACTAGAACTAAAAGCCAAATTTGAGACAAGAGTTTCAACTTTCAAATAATAGAAATTTTCAGGTTTAAGAACTGGAAGTTGTTATCATCCTATTCTCCACACACAAAATAATGCCTATAAGAATCCTACAGAAGAAGGGAGGCATGGTGCGAGAAGCAGTCCTGGAACCTACACCATAGGTTAAATTGGTTTTGATCATGAACAATGAACACCTATAGATGCAATGACAAAGAAGATGTAAATTGACATGGGATGTAGTACTAAAAAAGGCAATGAATTTATTTAATTTAACTAAGCATATAACCCTTAACATAACGAAATTGTAAAAAGGATTTATGTAGCTAAACCCACTTGATTTGAACACATGGCTTAGTTTGGTTTTGATTTTTTTTTTATTCATTTTCCATGTATATATATTCTAGAAATTAAGATGGGCTATGGGGGACCCCTTTGGACAATGAGGGCTTTTATTTCATAGGGATTTTAGATGAGGAGTTTATTTTGTTTTGACTTGGTCTTTCAGCACGAAGTGTTTTATTCTGCCTTTATTATTGGGGCCCGTGAACAAGGAAGGTTTTTAGTTTGTTGGAACTTCGGACAGAGAATTTATTTTTTATAAGTTTTTGGATAAGAACTATTTTATTTTATTGAGCCTTTGGATAGGGTGTTTTTTTTATTTATTTTGTAGAGCCTTCAGACAAGAAGATTTTTTTTTTTATTTTTAATTTAATTTTGGATAAGATTTATTTTATTTTATTTGGGGCCTTGAAATAATTGGGGATCTTAGGCAAGCAACTATCTCGCCTAAGTGATGGGCCAGCCCTGTGTTGGCCACGTAGGATACAAGCAACTAAAACAACTATTAGCTAGCCTCAAAAAGAACAAATTATAAATGTAAAACAGTAGAACAAATTAACAAGGGGCAAATTAACAAGCCACACCAACTGGGACAGTTTCAAAGTTAAAATGGTAATATCAAAGCAGGTATCAACCTGATTATATTCTGCCAAGTCTCCAACTTCTATTGCCAAACGAGCATGAGTTTCATAAACCTGAAACAAAAGTATGAACACTGTAAATATTTTTGAGGTACCATTCATTAAAGAATTGGAAATCTAATTCATTATAGAAAAAGAATGATGGTTCTTTCTGTGAGGCTAAGTAAAGATATTCACACTATATAAAAGTGAAACACAGAACTTGCTATGCGCAAGAAGAAATAACGCATTCCATGTAGCACAGTTATCTGAACAGTATGGGATATCTTTCTCGGTGCATGGTGACACGATGAAGGGGCGTAGAGAGTTGGTTGGCCACTGCAGTGGTGGAGAAGGGGAAGGACTGTTGCAGCGGCAGCAGCAACATGGAGTTGCTTTGCTGTGTAGCAGAACAAAAAGAAATGAAAGAAGGGAGAAAAAGGGGGAAATTTGTAGCTTCAGATGACAGAATCATAAAAATTAATATGATTTGTTCATATATTAAACATCATCTCTTTCATTTTTAATAAATTACAGCCCCATACATTAAATTTTGAAAAAACCCTAAACATCATCTTTGCAAATTTGAATCAATTACAAAGACATCATCTTTGAATAAATTTTGAAAAAACCCTAAACATCATCTTTGCAAATTTGAATCAATTACAAAGACATCATCTTTGAATAAATTTTGAAAAAACCCTAAACATCATCTTTGCAAATTTGAATCAAACCAACAATGTCAGAAAAGGGGGAAACAAAGAAAGGGAGGGAGGGAGGGAGAGAGAGAGAGAGAGAGAGAGAGAGAGAGAGAGAGAGAGAGAGAGAGAGAGAGAACCTGTGATGTGCGCTATGATGGTGGTGATTTGCGCCAGGGGCGGTGGCTATCGCAATGTCGCCCGTATGGTAGACTACGGTGAGGGGGTGATTTCTATGAGGTTTGGTGAGATGTGTGTGTGATACACTATTGTGAAGTTGTGTTGCCTAATAGAGATCAATGCATGCGTAGCAAATAAAGGAATTGGCGCGCGTTGAAATTTCAACCTTTAGCAACTAATGTGCTTTTTTGGTGGCAAAGGAATAAATTATGCCGACTAACTACTTTTGTAGCCAAATATCACTCAACAACGACGACGTCAAAAGTCTTATTTAGCGACTAATTTCTATTTTAGTCGGGAAAAATCAATATTGCCGATTAATTTTTTTTCCCTAAAATGTGAACTAACGGCGACTAATATCCTGTTTAGTCGCTAAAAGTGGAATTGTTGCTGACTAAATTTGAATTTAGTCGCCAATAATAAATATTTATGGACTAAAATATTTAAGTAGCTAGATCTTGAACCATTGTCGACAAAATTAATTTTTAGTTGCCAAAAATTGTACTTTTGGTGACTAAAAATCTTTTAGTCGCCAAAAGTGGTCGCCAAAGGTGCATTTTGTTGTAATGTTGTATAGCTTACTAGCTGACACGTACGTAGAGATTCCCAGTGCTTGTATCCACTGCCCTATTTTCTGTTATAAAGGAACTGCTTTCATGAATTGAGATATAACCTAGCATTGCATGATTTTAGAAAGAGATGTAAAATGTTTTGACATGTGCATTGCATATGCATTCACCTTATGGCTTTGTTAAGATTCATACACTGTGTTAGAGTATCTCTATTGGGCTTTGGCTTACCTATGTGGAAAATAACTTTCAGGTGCTGATGACATGCCTCTGCCAAGAATGTAGCTTGAGAGGACTAAAAGCCAAGCGCTTTCTTTTGTTATTTGTTTTAAATACTTTGTACAAGCCTAGGGCTTAAATAGTATTGTGTTTAAACTCACTTTGGTTGTAACCAAGCATCGTCTTGGAAAATTATAGCCGTTAGGGCATTAAATTATCTATTTTAACTTTTATTTCATATCTTTGCTTATGGCATTGTAGACACCCCATTTTTTACAGTCCTTAAGACTTGGACATCATCGTTTGAACACCCGATGATTGTGCTCGCTCGTGTTTGTTTGAGTCCCTGAAGGTCTCGGCCGAGCGCCTTGCCTTGGAGCCTCTAATATTATCTGTTTTGTGCTTGGTTGTGGACCAAATGCTTGTTGCTTCACTTCTGGAGGAGAGGGTGACCTGTCGGCCATCCCCTTAGCGTGCTGGCCATGACTTGTGCCAGCCGGCCACCAGTGGTGGCCGGCCGACTACGTTGATGGCCGGTCGGCCACTAATGATGCCTAACGACCATTTTTCTCCTTTTTCAGATATTTCTTTGCCAGCTGTTATTCACTGATGCACATCTCCGTACATGTGTATAGAAGGATGAAGGCAAGTCTTTGGCTTGAATTTCTATATAATGGGGGGTCTCTCCCTCATTTGAGGGGTTAGAAAATTTATGAGCAAAATTTCCTCTCTCTCTCTCTCTCTAGAATCCTCTCTCTCTCTTCTTGTTTTGTGCTTGAAAGTGGGAATTCTCTACACATTTGCACTAAGACCCTTAGCCAAACACCTTCACCTTGGAGTTGAGGTTCTTGGAGGCCTTGTTTGAACTTTTAAAAGTGGTTTTAGCTCAGAATTTTTGCTGTTTGTTGCTGTGCTTCAAAGGTAAAGCCTTACTCCTTTTAAGATTTGTTTTAATTGCTTGTTTAGCCATCTTTGCATGCTATTTTGAGGCTGGTTTTAACCACTAAAAACTCTGTTTTTAAGGTTACACGTGATGGTTTGAGGCTTGTTTTGGAGTTAGGGGTGGTCCACCCTCTTCGAAGTTTGTTTGTTAGAGTGTTGTACCTTTTTTTTCAAAGCTTCTAAAAAATTTTTTTTTGGCCTTTTAACCATTGAATTCCAGGGGAATTTCGGTGGCAAAAAGTATTCTTTGAGGTCCAAAATAGGAGGGGGTGGCCTCCCCTCCTTGTCTCTCTCTTCCATGCCTAGTTAGCATCACAAAGTAGCATGTTTTTGTAGCTTGTGTTAGCTTATTTCAAGCATGTTTTAGGCTCCATTTTGATATGTCTCAACTCTGTTTTTCGTTGGTTGGAGCACTTGTTGCTTTTTTCTTGCACTTGTAGTGCAATTGTGCTTACTAGTCTAGCATGCCTAATGAGTTAGGCAATTATTCTAGCTTATGTTAGCTTGACTCTAGCACATTTTAGCTATTGTTTTGACATGCTTTAAATTTATTTTGTGTTGGTTAAGTCCTTCGAGGCTTGGTTTGTATGGCTATAGTGTAACAGGCTTCACTAGTCTATTGCTTTGAGGCCTTGAGCATGAAGTGTTTGAAGTATTTGCATGTTATAGCCTCATTTTGCATATAATTTCAGCACCATAACCTCTGTCATGTGTGCATGCATTCCACACTTTCATTGCTTTTGAGAGTTATGCCTTGTGTCTCGTTTGCAGCCAACATGTGAGCATGTTTTTCTTGCCTTTTGTGCCTAAATTTCAGCATGTTTTAGCCACTGTTTTGGCATGATTTAGCTCTGTTTTGAGCTGGTTTGGTCATTTGAGCTTGATATTGCATGCCTCTACTGTAGTGCTCTTCACTAGCTTATTGTTTTTGGCCTTTAAACATGTTGTGTATGTGTTGCTTGCATGTTGTAGCACTATTTTTCATGCCACTTCAGCACTAAAAAGTCTGCAACCTCCCTTCATTCTTCACTTTTCATTTTGCTTTGAAAGTGGTCTTGAGCCCCTTGTTGGCTTGAGTGTGAACTTGAGGTTTTCATGCCTAATGGTTTCAACTCTCTCTTAAGGGTTCCTCCTAACCAACAGCATGCGACCTCTTTCATGCTTAAGGCACTTGTGGCTTAACCATCTTTCCAATTAGAGGACTCTCACATTGGACTTAACCGGTTAAAGGATTAATTAGCAATTTAAAATGTGTAAACAAAATGAATCAAGTAAAACTTGAGCGAGATAAACATGTATGTCGCATTGCATGTGTTTGGATCAGACGTTAATCCAAACACAAGAAATGTGAGACGTTTCATACTCAAAGTGATGAAACGTGTCACGTTTCTTTGTCGCCGTCACCCTTGATCATGCATGATAGGGTGGTGGCCATTTGAGTCTTATGTGTGCATTCATTAAACTTGTACAAGCATGATTCTTTGGCCATCATGCATTGAAAATGCTTGATTGGTGGCTTGATAGACAAGTGCCGCACTCTTTTGAGCTTGAGAAATGATAAGGAGGGTGGTAGTACACACATCTCTTGCAAAATACATTGCTTTGCCTCTATTGCTCTCTGTTGTAGCAAGAATAGAAGTCTGAAAAAAGCAGTAGCCAATCGGCCACCTAAAGTAGCCGACCGGCCACATTAACTAGCCGACCGGCCAGTTAAGATGGCCGACAGCCATCTTCTGTAGCCGATCGGCCATCAATCCATATTTGTGCAAAAGTATTGCTGTGTTAGAGCAGAAGCAGTCTGGAATGTTGGTTTGATGTTCAGCAATCAAGGCGAGTGCAAACAAAGACAACCAGTGGCAAGACGATGGATTTTCGGGAGGAAGCAACCGAGCATGCATGCCTTCCTCGCCTGCGAGGCCAATTCATGGCTTTATTAGCTAGTTGTAGTTGATTATTACATGTGTTGTAATTAATTAGTTTAATATGTTTTGTAATATTTTAATTAGCTTAGCATAGCTAGTTATTCAATTGTGTTGTAATAATTAATTAGCTAATAATTAGCTTAGCTTATTCATTCAGACCCTCCTTCGCGAGGGCGCAATGTTGTAATAAGTGTGCGTATGTGTGTGCATGTCTTCCAACCCCACGTCTTTCTTTCTTTTATTTATCCGCTTTTGATGGTTAGATTGGGGACATGTTTCAATTAGCATACCTTATACTTGCATGTTTGCATCATTCATTTGTCTTGCATGTACCGAGGCTCAGCGCATCATTCAAACTGCATTGTATTTCAATACACTTCTTTGAATACGTGTTTCAAAGCATGTTGTTCAAGTTGCTTCGTATACTATATTAGTAGCCGAGCCTATTAATTGCATTATTGCATGTGTTGCATTAGGCATCTTACATAGTTAGGATCATGCATTGTTTCTAACTAGCTTTTGTTTTAGCTTGGAGTACTTGGTAAGTTTTATGCTTTAGCATGCTTGCATGAGTGTGATTGCCATAATGCCATGTTTAGCATGCTTGCCATGAGGCTATTTGCTTAAATGCTAAACTGCATGTATGCTTGTGGATGAAGGTTTTGTTACTTGAATTGAGATAATTCAACAAATGAAAGTTTTAAGCCCACTTTTCGAAGTGGCAAATCATGTTTGGTGGCAAATCTGCGTTTTAGCCCACTTGAGGGTGGCAACTTCAAACCATTTTCGAAAGCAAACATGAGTTGAATTCATTTCAAGTCTTGCAACTTAGTCTACAATTGCTTGTGTGCGTCACATAGTAAAGTTAGCTAATAATTAAAAAGAACACATGAGGTTTATAAAACAACATATCATGCTTAGTAGGGGTGCTCATTTCAGGACCTTTCCCTCTTGTACCCAAGTTCCCAAGCCGAGGCAACTTTAGTTATGATAGACACGTGGCCTTTGGCACGAGTCAGGGTTTCCTAAATTTTCCAAAAAAAAAATATTTAGGTGGCGACTCTGTAATCTGGCAAAGCAGTCCAATTTTGACATTATTTGATCTAAAATTGATTTTCCAAAATGATTTGCCGGATTGGACTCTTTGGTGTTTATTAGTTTCGCATTGCACTTGTGAGGCTAGATTCAGAATCGTGACAGGAGTCCGAACTGTAGGACCAATTCGAGCTCTCCGAAAGGGGGCGCAAAGAAAGTCGAGTCCACAGGCACATGTTATAGATTCAGGGTTAGGACTTATAAATATATAGTTGCATATGTCATTGTTCGCAACATTTGAATCATATGCATGGAAGGGTACTACATTTAGAAATGTATTGTTATTTAATAATTGTCGGGGGTTGAAATATTTGTTATTATTTTGGAACATTACAACTTGGTATCAGAGCTATCTGGTTTGAATACTTTGGGATCGTGGGATGTGATTTTTACCACAATTGGTTATCTTGCTAGTTAATATTAGAAGTAAACCTGGTATGTTATATAATTACATATTTATGTGACTATGTGGGTATGAGATTTAATTTATAAGATATTGATTGGGCCTACAAGTTTCTAGAAGTCTTGTTAGAAGAGCACTTGATCATTGCTATTTCTAACTGAAACTCTAGCAACGTCGCGAGACGATCATTATGTAGAAAGGAAGTTCGTATGTGTTTATATGACTACGTGCTTATGCGGAGTGAATTAATTTTTGTCCACCGCATTAGGATGCGAGTGAATTAACTTCGGCACATTTATAAATGTGTTAATCTCTTGTGTTACCATCATTAGGATGTTAGGACGTAGACGTGGTGCTAGAAGGCGTAGCAGGCCTAGACTTCAGGAGGTGTCATTACCAGATGATATTTAGGCATAGAAGGAAGGAGTTGGTTAGGCCAATATGTCCAAGCCAGTTGGTCAATAGACCATGGTTGCTTTAGCTCATGAGCTAGCCGAAGCTTTACGAGAATCCATGGACATTCTCTGTCATAACCCTACTTCGTATTATGCTTTCATTGTTTAATTATATATGTAATTATATGTTGGTGTGAAATTGCATGCTTAATTGTGTGAATTATATGATTTTGGATTCATATCTGTTGTTATAGAAAAAAACCTGTTTAAATTTACAACTTTGAACTGAAAATTGAAGGCCTTAGAGGTGTCAAAAACCAAAATTGATTAAATATCTGTGATCAGCCTAATTTTTAGGGCCTAGTTTGACGTTTGGTAAAATTTGATTCAGAATGAATTAATTAGCTTTAATTAAATAAACCTTGAATCAACTAGCTTTAGTTGAATTAAATTAAGACTTACCCTTAATTAAGTAACCTAATCACCTTTGGTTAAGATATATATATATATATATATATATGTTGAGGTAGGCTCTAGCTATTTACATGAATTGAGGTTCGAAAATGAGTTTGGAAGCTTGAATTTGGACCCATTTTCGGACTGCACAGATGAACCCAGAACTGCACGTGCGACTGTGAGCTCTGCACATGCAGAAACTAGAGCAAAACAGAGCCAAGGTTTCTGCTTTTTTGCACGCGCGGGCCACATGTGTGGCACTTTCTGCGCGTTTGGTGAGGGGCTTATGCACGTGTGGAAACTAGGGGAGAAATTCATCAATTTCTGTTAACCTCCTCGACCTTCTGAACTTGTTTTTGACCATGTTTAGACCTTCCAAAAAGTGAAAACATAAATAGAAACTCATTGACACATGCATGTTTAAATTAAAAGAAAAGTGAAGGAATTGTTTACTGAAGTTGTATGTCTTCCATGTTATCTAGGTTGCTTACAAGAAGGATCATCGCGTGGCCAAAATCATTGTGAGTAATAGTATCGTAAAATAAATTATAATTATTCATGAATTTATGATTGCTATATGTTCTGGAAGTTGTATTGAATACAGCATGATTGCACTTTATGAATTTAAATAGAAATCTATTATATGTAGGCCTGAGGCTGTTCTGTTATATGTAAGCCTGAGGCCATTATGTTATATATGTGCTCGAGGCCGTTCTGTTATATGTGGGCCCAAGGCCATTTTGTCATATGTGGGCCTGAGGTCATTCTGTCATATGTCGGCCTAAGGCCATTTTGTTCTATATTGAGCCTAAGGCCATTTTGTTATCTCTGGCCCCGAGGTCGTTCCATAAATGTAGAATGGGTAATGACATGAATGCTTCAACTTGAAAAGTGTTTCATTACATTAATGTGCTTTCTTTAAATACAAAGTCATTCGTTTATATCTCTCCACTTTACTATTATTCACTGAGCTTCGCTTAATTCTTATGTTATATGTATGAGGTGAACAGCAAGGAGATTAGCCTTAGGGTTTGCCCCAGGATCTGCTTTGTGAACCTGTCTTTTCAAGCCTACTTGATGGCGTTTTGTTGAAGCCTTTTGCTTGTTTGTTTTTGTTAAGATGGTTTTGTGAACCTGTAATGACATGATTCCTATAATTAAATGATGCAGGTTTCATTATACATAAGTTGTATTTGTAAGTCATAATATGTATGTGGGTATGACATAACTTGTTCATTTGGGCATTGCATGATAGATATCATAATCATGTTAATTGCTTCCGCTTAGGCCCCATGATTGAAAATATTTTGCAATCTGCATCAGGCCGTAGGTAATCGAGTGATTACTGGCTAGTTATGGTCTAAACTTTTAGGGGGTGAGTTTGGGTCATAACAGAGTGGTATCAGAGCACGAGTTATTATCTAACACACTAGTCCAGTTGAACAATAAAGAGTCTAGAAAAGATTTAAGTTGCATTCATGATGCATTTATACGACATGAATATGATATGAAATCTGAAATGAAGTATGAAATAAAGATGAAACTTTGGCAATATGTACTTGTGAATATTCCATGTGTGTGTTTTCAGTCATTAAGTCCCTGTCCAACACATCGCCATATTTGGGCTGCTTCAATACACTAACCCTCTCTTGTATAGAATCCTGGAGTCTTCCCTCAAATTTTCTTGCTTTCTTATAGTCCATGTCCACCATGTGGTGCGAATCGGGCTAGCTTAGTAAATTGCGCTTCATACTCTGCAACTATTTTGTTTCTTGTCTCACTCTTTTAAATTCTGCCACTTTCCTATCTCGAACACATTGCGGGAAATATTTTTCATAGAAGACCTCCATAAATTTTGTTCAATTGATTCCTTGATGTTCATCCCGAATAAGCATCCACCATTGACGTGCTTTGTCTTCTAAGGTAAAAGCTACAAGTAGCATTTTCTATGCCTTAGTACAAGGGAAAACCTTAAACAATTTTTCTAAACCCAACAGCTAAGCTTCGGTCTTGAGTGTGTCCACACCTCCATGAAACAAAGGCGGCTTCGTTTTCTTAAACTCCTTTGTGAGTACAATTGTTCGATCATCTGCCTAATTGTCATGTACTACTTGAGGGTTAGGCATAGGTGGCTGTGGTGGCGGTTGTTGTTGTCTCATAGTTTCTTCCATTTCCATTATCATTCTTTCCATTTGAAACCGATTCTCAGAATGGAAAGGAAAAATACAGGGCTCCAATGTACAAAAAGGGTCGGCATCATCTCAAAACAAGAAATTGAATCTGGGGACCTCAAATACTTCTGGATCTACTTGCGATATAGCACCAAACTGTCTAAAATGTGGAAAGAAACATCGTGGGGTTTGGTACCAAACAACTGGGGCTTGCTTTAAATGTGGGAAAATAAGCCATATAGTGAAGAACTACCCCCAAAATGAGCAACAAAATGTGAATAGTCCAGCTACAAGTTCATCCACATCGACTCCAGTAACAAAGACTGCTACAAAACCCATAACTATTAGAGATAATGTCAGACAGGGGAGAGTCTTTTCCCTTGTTCTTGGTGACGTTCAAAATGCAGAGGCGGTAGTCTCAAGTACACTCTCTAGTAATGGTCAACCTGCTCATGTGTTACTTGATTCGGGTTCCAACCATTCATTTGTGTGGAACACTTTTTCTAGTAATTTGAATAGATCCTTGGAACCCTTAGATTATATATTGTGTGTGTCCTTGCCATCTGGGGGTTCTATGTTATGTGATTCTATTTGTCCTGCACGTGAGATGTTAATTGGGGATGTTCAATTATATGTGAATTTGATGCCTCTTGATATTGATCATTTTGATATAATTTTGGAAATGGATTGGTTAAGTAGATATCATGCAACCATTGATTGTGTCTAAACAAGTTGTCTTCCGACCTCTGGGACAAAATGAATTTACTTTTGTGAGATATGGGGTAGTTTATCCCTCTATTTGATATTAGCTATGAAAGCATGCAAGCTACTTTAAAAAGGTTGTCAGGGTTTTTTGTGCAGTATTCTCAATGTACAGGCAACAAATGTGCGCCTTGATAATATTCCGATTGTGAGTGAGTTTCTAGATGTTTTCCCAGAAGATTTGCCAAGGGATTCGGCGGACCGTGAAATTGAGTTCGTAATTGATGTTGTGCCGGGAACTTAGTCGATTTTGAAATCTCCTTATAGAATGTCAATAGCTAAAATGAAAGAATTGAAAGTGCAGTTGCAAGAATTACATGATAAAGGGTTCATTCGACTGAGTACCTCGCCTTGGGGCACACCTATTCTTTTTTTAAAAAAGAAGGGCGGGACACTTCGATTGTGTATCGACTATCGGGAGCTTAATAAAGTAGCTAAAAATAATAAATACCCTTTATCCAAGATTGATGATTTATTTGATCAGTTGCAGGGAGTGCAAGTATTTTCAAAAATAGATTTGAGATCCGGGTATCACCAATTAAAAGTTAAGGCTGAAGATGTTGAAAAGACTACTTTTGAAATCAGGTATGGGCATTACGAATTCTTAGTATGCCATTCGAAGTTACTAATGCACCAGCGGCTTTCATAGATTTAATGAACCAAATTTTTAAACCATATTTGGATGAATTTGTAGTTATGTTCATTAATGATATACTTATTTATTTGAGATATAAGGAGGAACATGAGAAGAATTTAAGAATAATTCTTCAAACCCTTAGAGGCAAGAAATTATATGCTAAATTGAAGAAATGTGAGTTCTAGTTGCATGAAGTAGCATTCTTGGGGTATGTAATTAATAAAGAGGATGTTTCTGTTGACCCACAAAAGATAAAAGCTATTGTGAACTGGTCCACTCCTACCAATGTTACAGAAGTGCGTTGTTTCTTGGGTTTAGCAGGTTACTACAAAAGATTTGTGAAAGATTTTCTAGGATTGTTGTACTGCTTACCCAATTGACTCAGAAGGGTGTTCTATTTGAGTAGACAGAACAAAGGAAGTTGACTTTCCACGAACCACAGTACAAGTCCATGCCCTATTGTCAGGTACAAAAGAGTTTGCTATTTATAGTGACGCTTCTTATAAAGGATTGGGGTGTGTTCTTAAACAAAATGGAAGGGTGATTGCTTATGCTTCTCGTCAATTGAAGCCTCATGAGAAGAATTACCCTACACATGACTTGGAGCTTGCCGCAGTGGTTTTTGCATTGAAGATATGGCGGCATTATCTTTATGGTGTAACTTGTTAAGTCTACACTCTGACCATAAAAGCTTAAAGTACTTCTTTACTCAAAAGAAGTTAAATATGTGTCAAAGACGGTTATTAGATCTTTTTAAAGATTATGATCTGCGGATTCACTATCATCTTGGTAAAGCCAACACTGTGGCAAATGCTCTTAGAAGAAAGTCCGCGGGGAATCGAGCATGTTTTCTTACAGAGCAAAAAGAGTTGCTACTTGAATTTGAAAGAATGGAATTAGAAATTATGATACATGAACATGCGGAGTGTTAGCCACAATTTCAGCACAGCCGACTATCATTGAAGAAATTAAACAAAGGCAAATAGAGGATGATTTTCTTAAGAAGATATGTGATAAGATAAAAACAAAGCCAAAACCAGGATTCACTTTTGAAAACCAAGTGTTGAAGTTTAAAGAAAGATTTTGTGTTCCAAATGTTCCAGAAATTAAAAGAAGAGTTATGGAGGAAGCACATAAGACTAAATTTGAAATGCATCCTGGAAACACAAAAATGTACCAAGATCTCAAGCAAACCTTCTGGTGGCCTAACATAAAGAGAGAGATTGCATGTTAACAAGCAAAGGCGGAGCACCAAAGACTGGCGGGTTTACTTCAGCCTCTCCATATTCTGGAATGGAAGTGGGAGCATATAACCATGAATTTTGTTGTTGGCTTACCTCGACGCCTCGAGGTATGAATTCTATATGGGTAATTATGGATAGACTGACTAAATCTGCTCACTTTTTTCCTATGAAATCTCTCTATAATACGGATAAACTTGCCACTATGTATATAAATGAGATTGTTCGACTACAAGGTGTTCTAGTCTCGATTATATCCGACAGTGATCCTAAATTTGTGTCAAGGTTTTGATAGAGTTTATAGGACTCAATGGGAACAGAGTTGAGGTTCAGTATATCGTTCCATCTACAAACTGATGGCCAATCAGAAGGAACAATACAAACGTTAGAGAACAAGCTTCGAATATGTGTTTTGGACTTTCAAGGAAGCTGGGAGACTTACCTACCTTTGGTAGAATTTCCATATAACAACAGTTTTCACTCAAGTATAGGGATGGCACCATACGAAGCGTTGTGCGAAAGGAAATGTTGGTCTCTAGTTTGTTAGACCAAAGTTGGTGATTGAACGTTGTTTGGGCCTGAAATTGTACAAGTAACTATTGAGAAAATCAAGATCATTCAACAAAGGTTGAAAACCGCCCAAAGCCGACAAAAGAGATGCACAGACCAAAGGAGAAGGGATTCAGAATATGACGTTGGTGATCATGTTTTTATCAGAGTCACTCTGATGAAAGGGCAAACAAGATTTCGGAGAAAAGGAAAATTGGCACCTCGATACATCGGTCCATTTAAGATTTTGGAAAGATTAGGTCCGTGTAGATACCCTATTTTTGACCGCCCTTAAGACTTGGGCGCTTCATTCTGAGCACTCAACGATGAAAGTTACATTATGCAAATCGTTCGTATCTTTAGCAAACGAATTTGGTTTTGAGATCTAATCCCAAACCTTATGCCCCATTTTTGCCAAACTATTTTAGGCCTTGAAACTCTCTTTTCAAAATATTTTTTCAAATGTTTCTATGATATTCTTATGCTCGCATTTCGATTAAAATATTGCCCTTTTTAGTAAATCGAGTCATGACAAAGTGGAAATAAATGGAAGGGAGCTAAAATCTTTGAAAAGTCTTTAAAAACATCTTATTTATAGGTTTGAAGTTGAAGGAAATTAGAGGGGATGGCAGAAAACTAGTTAGGGAAAAAGTCGAGCATCAAACTATTAAGAAAGAAATGAACAACCTTCACTAAATTAGGCATATCTATTTGTACACTTATAATTTAGGCATGAGGCTACCACCATTGGAAAGAAGATTTCCGAGGCTTCAATTTAGACTCAAGAATCACCTAAAATCGAGTTCGGATAAAGGAGATATGCCCATTTGAAGTTGGGCTTGAAAACAGATTTTATTTTCGCAAGTAACTGGCCGGCCAATTGATGAGAAATCTGGCCAATTAAGTGGACGGCCAGCCATGTTTAGTGCAGGAAGATATTTTTCAGCTACCAGCTGTCTTCATGCATGGGATGTTGGCCAGCTGTCTTTTTCTTGATATTTCCGATTGGAGAAGCTCATTTTCTATAAATAGAGGGTCTTCCTTTTGGTTTTAAGGTTGCAAAATCAATTTCCAGGAGCTTTTGAAAAAAACCAAAAATCTTCTCTACCCTCCCTAATGTAGATACAAGTTAGATACACCATTAGAGCTTAGAACTTGACTCTTTTGCTGAGATTTCAACTTCATTTCAGAGGCTTGAGGGTGCTTTGAATCAAGTTTGCTTCACCAAGAACATCCTCTCTTTAAGAGGTATAACCTTCGCCATCTTTCTCTTTATTTACACCACTCTTTTCTTCACTTTTTCTTGCTATTTGTACACTGTTTTAGACTAGTTCTAAGTGTTGGAACTTGTGATTTAAGAGCTACCAAAGATGAAGGGGTTAACCACCCTTGCTTGAATGTTATCCCATAGCTTATATCCTTGTTCTTCCCACTTATTTCTCTGATTCTAGCCATTGTTTTTGGGCTGCTTTTGGACTGGTTTTGGACTACTTTCAAAGGCTAAAATATGTGATTTGAAGTTGTAAAAAGTGGAGGGGTTAGCCACTCTTTCTTAGGCTTGTGTATAAGCTTTATTCTCTTCTTTTTTAGGTTTACTTTTCCTAGCTTTTCAACATAATTTCAGCACTGTTTTTATTAGTTTTGGGGTTGTTTTAATTATTTGCTTAGTTTATGCTTTGAATACTATGCTTGTATTGCTGTAAGTCCTCATAGATTTGGTGGTTTACGCCTTAGACACCAATCTATTTGAGTTGATAGCTTTTATTCCATAGTTTTCTTACATATAAATACTCACACTTGTAATAATCATCTTTGCAACCTCTCTCCTTTCTTGGTTTTCTTTGTTTAAGAGTTGTTACAAACAATTGATTTTTGCTTAAGGCATGAGAAAGAGACCTTCCATGCTTAATGGTTTAATCTCTTCGAAGGTTCATTACCAGGGCATTACATCTCTCTCATGCTAAGCACAACTTCTTGTTTGACACTTCTCTTTATTAGTGGACGTAATTATCACTTTTGGACCAAAAATGAATAAAGAATGGCAAGGTAATATAAAAGAAGTTAAAACTATAATAAAAGAGGTAACATAGGTAATAAAAATTGAGTTAGGTTCAATCGGACGTTATATTGAACACATTGAGTCTTGAGTCATTACATACTCTTAGAGATGTTAATGATGCAATGTCCCACTTCGCTTGAGGTAACTCCATGATAGGGAGGAGGCGTTGTTAGTCTTTTGTGTCCATTTATTGATCTTTGGTCCTATCGGTTCATAGATCATCATGCAACAACTTTGCACCAATTGATGGTTTGTGTACCGAGTCTACTCCTCCCTTGATCAGTTTCATGATAGGGAGAGGCAGAAAGGATAAACATCCCCTGGAAACACTCTATTTTTGCTCTATTTCAATTCTGTGGCAGCAGGGTGGTACTCAAAAATAGTGGCCGGCCAACCACTACTCCATCCAACCGACCTCTGTCCAAGGCCAGTCGGCCATCCTTTTGTATAGGCAGTGTCATTTTGGTGGCAAAACATAGCAGAAGCTAAGGCAAAAACATAATAATTTTTTGACTGCAAACAGAATAGATTCTGGTAGCAAAACAGAGAGGCTTTCGGGAGGATGTTCTCGTTTGTGTGCGTGCGACTCTTCGAGTCCCATAGTCCTTTAATTTAGTGCTTAAAAATCAATGTGTTGTAATTAATTAGTTAACTTAATTCGGATTTGTAATAATTAGCTTATTTAGTTAATTCATTTGGTTTGTAATAATTAGTTTAATTAGGACATTTATTCGGACCCTCCCGTGTGAGGGCAAACTTGTAATATTGTGTATGTTTTCCAACCTCCATTTTTTTCTCCCTTTTATTTACTTGCTTATGATGGTTGTATGTAGTATCATATTTTGATTTCATATCATTACTATGTGTATTGCATCCATTTTTACATGTATTGGGTTCAATCCATCATTTTAACGATGTTGTCATTTCCTAATTACTTGAATATGTGCGCTACCGCATGCTTTAAGTTGAGCCATATGTCATGTTAAGTTACCGAACCTAGTAGTTGCATTTTGTATGTGTCGCATTAGTCACCTGCATATTAGAGCATGCATAGTTCTAACTGTTTTCTTCTATTTTGGATTGCCTCGATTGAGTACTAGGTGAACATTTATTGCTTAGCATATTGCATGAATGTTGGTGTTGCCATATCAAGTATATTTAGCATGAGGCTAAGTGCATATTTGATATATCTCTTGAGTGCCTATGGATGAGGGTTATTTTCGCTTAAGTTGGGATAATTGGATCAATGTACATAGGAGTTCACTTTTTCAAGTGGCACATATTCAAAACAATTTTCAAACAAACATGAAATCAAAGCATTCCAAAGTGAGTGATTCAGTCTATATTTGTGTGCCTCACATAGTAAGGCAGCCTAATAATCAAAATAAGAGCATATACTGTACATAAAAATCACATCATGATTAGTAGAGGCCAATCTTTGATCGGGTGAGTGGGGTGCTCAATTCATGACCTTTCCCTCTCATACCTAAGTTCTCGAGCCGAGACACTTTGGTTATGACGGACAAGTGGCCTTTAGCATGAGTCACGGGTTTCCTAAATTTTTCAAAAATATTAAGATGGTGACTCTGAAATCTAGCAATGTAGTCTATTTCTGGCATCTCTGATGATTAATGGATTTTCTAAGATTTTCCAGTTTTGGACTCTCATTTGTTTAGTCTATTTCATATTGCACTTGTGAAACCAGATTCAGAACCACGGTAGTTTGAACTGTAGGGCTATCGTATCCGAGGAGACTATGCCCCTCCGAGGAGCATGAGAAAATGAGCTATAGTCCATTTGCCTATTGTGTTGCTTTACCACTGGTTATGGAACAAATACATAACATATTTCACGTGTCGATGTTGCGAGGCTACCTTCGGGATCCTTTTCATGTTATTGACCATCATCGAATTGCCTTGGATGACGATATGGTGTATGAAGAAAAGCCAACTCAAATTCATGATCGACAAGTAAAGTAGTTGAGAAACAAGATAATCCCAATGGTGAAGGTTGAATGGACAGAACATTACGAGAAAGAAGCCACGTGGGAAAGAAAAGAGGAAATGAGACAGTGATGTTCCGATTTGCTTTCTACTTGAGGTAACACAAGTTTGGAGGACCAAACCTCCTATAGGAGGGAAAACTATGATAACACTACTTCGTATTATGCTTTCATTCTTTAATTATATATGTGATTATATGCTTTGTGTGAAATTGCATGCTTAATTGTAAGACTTATATCATTTTGGATTCAAATCTGTTGTTGTAGGAAAAACCTATTGAAATTTATAACTTTGAACTGAAAATTGAAGTCCTTAGAGGCGCCAGAAACCAAAATTGATTAAATATCTATGATCAGCCTAATTTTTAGGGTCTAGTGTAATGTTTGGTAAAAATTTGATTCAGAACAAATTAATTAGCTTTAATTAAATAAACCTTGAATCAATTAGCTTTAGTTGAATTAAATTAAGACTTACCCTTAATTAAGTAACCTAATCACCCTTGGTTAAGATATATATATGTTGAGTTAGGCTCTAGCTAAGCCTTAGAGATATTTTCATAAGATCAACAACTCGGCTAGAGGAAAAACAAGAAGAGAAATGGAGGAGATCAACCTAAAGACTTGGAAATTTGGTGGAAATTGCAGAGATTTCAAGAATCTAGCTCAAGGTATGTATAATTCAACCAAAACTCTTGGAATAACTCTTCAGTTGTTTAAAATCAAGACTTAAAATGGAGATTACACACTCAAATGAGTTAGGGTTTTGAATCATAATCTTAAGTGAACTATATTCATGAGATTGAACTTGGATTATTTGGATTTACTTGATTTAAGAGTCAATTTCTTTATATTTGCTTGCCTTGAGCTTGATTGTGAGAAGTTGGGCCTTAATCCTTAGATTTTGTGTGGTTTGAACTCAAATAGTAACATACAAAGTGAAGATCTAATTAAATTTGAAAGGAAATGAACAAACTCATGAAATCATGGAAGCTAGGGTTAAGATTTTAGGATTTAAGGTTTAATCTAATTCAGCTTGAGTTACACTTTAATTATATATATATATATATATATGATGTTTTTGAAGTGGATTTACATGAATTGAGGCTTGAAAATGAGTTTAGAAGCTTGAAGTTAGACCCATTTTAGGACTGCACAGATGGACTCAGAACCACACGTGCAGTTGTGAGCTCTACACGTGCGGAAACCATAACAAAATAGAGCTAAGCTTTCTGCTTTTATTGCATGCGTGAGTCACACGTACGGAAACTATGGGATAAATTTATCAATTTCTGTTAACCTCCTCGACCTTCTGAACGCGTTTTTGACCATGTTTAGACCCTCCAGAAAGTTAAATAAGTAGAAACTCATTGATACATAGGTGGTTAAATTAAAAACAAAGTGAACGAATTGTTTACCAAAGTTGTATGTGTGCCAAGTTGTGTAGGTTTCTTGCAAAAAGGATCATCACATGGCCAGAATCACTGCGAGTAATAGTATTATAAAGAAAATTTTAATTATTCATGATTACTATATGTTCTGGAAGTTGTATTAAATACGGCATGATTGAACTTTCTGAATTTGAATTGAAATCTATTATATGTGGGCCCGAGGCCATTTTGTTATATGTGGGCCTAAGGCCATTCTGTTATATGTGGGCCTAAGGCTGTTCTGTCGTATGTAGGCCTGAGGCCGTTTGGTCATATATGGGCCTGAGGCCGTTCGATCATATGTGGCCTGAGGCTGTTTTGTTCTATATTGGGCCTGAGGCCATTCTGTTAGCTCTGGGCCCAAGGTCATTCTATAAATGTGGAATGGGTAATGACATGAATACTTCAACTTGAAAAATGTTGTATTACATTAATGTGCTTTCTTTAAATACAAAACCATTCACTTATATTTCTCAACTTTACTATTATTCGCTGAGCTTTGCTCACTTCTTATTGTAGACGTCCTCGAACGTTCCGGGAGAATCCCATTTTGTCCATTGGGCTCACTACAGTTCGGACTCCATGTCACGGTTTTGAATCTAATCTCACAAAGTGCAATGCAAGATCGATAAATCACCAAAGAGTCCAAATCCGGCAAATCGTTTTGAAAAACTGATTTTTAGAAAGAAGTGCCAAACATGGACTGCTTTGCCAGATACAGAGTCGCCACCTAAATATTTTATTTTGGGGGAATTTAGGAAACCTTGACTCGTGCCTAAGGCCACGTGTCCATTATCACCAAAGTTGCCTCGGCTCGGGAACTTGGGTACGAGAGGGGAAAGTCATGCAATGAGCACCCCTGCTCGCCCGAACAAAGATCGGCCTTTACAAACATGGTATCTTGTTTTTGAAAAGACATGTGCTCTTTTTCCGGTTATTAACCTAGAATTACTATGTGATGCGCATAACATACAAGTATAAACTGGATCGCCTAAGTTTGAACAAAACATTTCCTGTTTGTTTATTTGAAAATGATTTGATGGTGCTACTCGCAAGTAGGCTAAGACGTGGATTTGCCACCCTCAAGTGGGCTTAAAAATCGCAATCGATGAATTGCTCCAATTCAAGTAATCCAACCTTCACCCACAGGCATTCAGGCAGGTATATCACATAATCAGTTAGCCTCATGGCAAGCATTCTATCATGGTAGTCGCTCACACACATGCAAGGATGCTAAAGCATAAACACTCACCGAGTACTTCGAGCCAAAGAAAGAAGCTAATTAGAAATCATACATGAATCCTAACTATGTTGAGATGCCTAATGCAACACATGCAGGATGCAACTAAGATAGGCTTGACTATTCTAAAATGGCATATGAGATGTTACAGCTAACATGTATTGAACTTGGAATTGAAATACAATGCAGTTAGTATGATGCGCCGAGCCCGATGCATGCAAGACAGATGAATGGATGCAATCATGCGAGCATAAGGATGCTAATTGAAACATGCCCTAAAACTAACCATCATAAGCTGGTAAATAAAAGGGAGAAAGACGTGGGGTTGGAAGACATGCATCACACACACGCATGCTTATTACAAAACTCACCCTCTCGATGGAGGGTCTGAATAAATAATACAACACCAACTAGCTAATCTAAGCTAATCTAATTAAGCTAGTTATTACACAACCAAAATGAATAATAAATTATAGCTAATTATTACACAACTCTAATTAATTAACAAACTAACTAAGTAAGCAATTAAACTAGCATGCAAACTACATAAATGTGGACTGCCTCAGCTCTGCCTTGAATGATAAAGGATGCATGCATGCTCGAGTCGCCTTGTCGGGAAATCCATCGCGATGCCCCGGCTTGCCTTTGTTTGCAATTGATTTCAGAAATTTGCACAAAGCTCCAGAGAGATGAAACTCCACCCCGAGAAACTGTGGGAAGGTTGCCGACCAGCTTACAGGCATGGGAGACCAACTACCGACCACCTTTTGTGGTGGAAACCAAAGAAGGTGGTCGGCCTACCAGAAAACCTGGTCGGCCGACCAGTTTCTTCTCCTGGATTTTGTTTTTTTCTGCAACAAAGGCAAGAGAGAGAGAACAAGGCTAGTGTGTGTGATTTACACTACAAGTGTATAAGGAAGAGAGAGGCACGACAAGGTATTTACAATACATGTGTGCACGACCACTCTCCTCATCATTGTATAAGCGCAAGGGAGTGTAGTCCTCGACCCTCAGGCCACCAATCATGCATTTTGATGCATGATGGCCGGGGAGCCGAATTACACGACTCAATGTGAAATGAATGCACATATGAACACGTAAAGCCTAAAACTCCATCATGTATAGTCAAGAGTGTCGGCAAGCGGGAATTGAGGCACGTTTCATTACTTCGAGTATGAAATGCCCCTCGTTTCCCGTGTTCGGACTAACTCCTATTCCAAACACAATGCAACAAACAAGGCATGCACCAATGCAACTCTAGCATACAATCATAATACAATGCAACTAAGTCATGCAAACGTGCAAGGGATAACATGCAAACATGCAACTAGCATACACAATACTATGAGCTAACAATGGCATGCTCAATGCACATGACACTTAGCATACACAATGCATGTAGAAACTAACATACACAATGAGATGAACAAGGCATGCACAATGCAATGATCAATCATGCGACAACATGGCATACTCAATGCTATGAACTACGATGGCATACTCAATGCAAAATGGACTTAAAACAAAATGGATGGGCCTCAGCCACACCCAAATCAGTGGCCAATGGGATGAAATGAAGGCACAAAATACAAAGCATGCATGCACAATGCATTGGCCAATACAAGAGGCCCAAGAGCACAACTCTCAAGAGTGCTCAAAGAGTGACAAATGTGCAAGTGTAAAGACACTAAGTGCACTAAAATTAAAGTAAGAAATGATGCCAAATCATTCAAACAAAGCAAGTAGAGCATGCATGGGTCCTAAGGCATGAGAGCTATCAAAGAGGACTACACATGAGGCATGCAATGCATGGAAAATATGCATGAACTAAGCATGGACAGAGTTGAAATAGGTCTTAGCAAAGACCATAATGTGCTAAGATGAGGGCCCAAAGTCCTAGGCATGCAAGCATGCACACTAAGGCATGAACTAGGCAACAATGCATAACCATCAAAGGCATTCAAAACATGAATAAAGTGAGAACATGGCAAGTCTATATGTTTTGAAATGTGATGTTAAGTGATGCCAAATCAAGTACACAACACAAATAAAGCATGCAATGGTGCTCAAAGCTTGAGGGAATCAAGAGCATTTACACTACAGGTATACAAAACATGAAGCATGTGATTAAGGCAACCAAAAACGGTCCTAGTACATGTTAATATGAGAATAAAACATGCATGGATGGAAGCCAAAATGTGCTAGCATGAGGGGCATGAGGCATAATGCATACAAGGCAAATAAGGTGGATTACACTACACTTATTAGGACTAAGCATAGGATGACTCCACCAACAAAAATTAGAGTTATATAATGGCAAAATAATCCCAAATAAGCACTGAAATGATGGCTCGCAAGCAAAGGCGTGAATACATACACAATGGCTCATGTTAAGGCATAAATGGGGACCCTCCAACGCATTGATTGAGTGACAAATGCAAGTGCACGGCCATGAAACATGGACTGAAATAGTATAACTAATGATTCCAAATCATTGAAATGAGCCAAGTAATGCATGCTAGTGGACCTGATGCACAAAGCAAACAAGCTAGGTTGAACCAAAGCTATACAAAGCAAGTCATGGATGACCAAGACAACCAAAATCAGACCTTAAACATGGAAAAACATGAACAAAGTCTTCTTGAAGTCAAGCCAAAAGCATGCTAAAAAGACGTGTGCCAACAAGATGCATGTTAGGCTATTTCACGGGATTGCATGGCAAGTGTATGGAGTATGCAAAGGCTAACCAAACCAAACCTAAACAAAGGTATGACATGATAAAATAAGCTCAAGAACATGCTGAAATGGACATAACATAAGCTAAAATGACATGCCACTTCAAGGAGCATACAAGGCTAGTGTGTGTGATTTACACTACAAGTGTATAAGGCATGCAAGAGCCAAATAAACCAAGCAAAAACAGATCTAAGGCATGTTAAAACTACACCAAAAATCTACTGAGATGACCCAAAAACAAGCTAGAAACACATGCTCAAACATGAGGCATACAAGACTAGATTGTGTGATTTACACTAGAAGTGTATTAACCATGCAAGGGGTGACCAAACTAAGCAAAAATAGTGGCATGCCTCATCAAAATAATCACAAATACAAGCTAAGACATGGCCAACACACACTTACCAAAGGTGCTCAAACACGAGGCAAATAAAGTATGTATTGAAGACACAAAGGAGAGGGGATAGCCCTCTCCTTCTTAGGACCTTAAAACACGATCCCCACCACTGAAATCCCTAGGGATTTTAGTGGTGAAAAGGACAATACAAGGTGGTCCCGAAGCTCATAAAAGAGGCACAAAAACAAGGCCAAACAAGGCCTAAAAGGGGATAAACAACCCCAAACGAAAAAGTGACATTAAACAAACTTTTTAAGCGTGCAAAAACAGAAATTTTTCCAGTTAAGAGCTAAGCTTAAAACAATATGAAAATAAGGCTAAAATCTTAAGCAAAAATGGGGATTTAAGGTTCAAAAACTCACCCAAGATGAACTTCTTCAAAGCTGCAACTCCGGCAGGTTTTTTTTGAGCTTAAACCAAACCAAAAACTTCAGAAACAACCTCAAGATGCCTCAGCAACAAAAGGGTGGTGCTTGGCTAGGAGGTTGTGTGCACAAGTGAAGAGACCAAGCACTTTAGGGTGCAAAATATGGAGATATAGAGGGAGATATATGCTGAATCCTTAGGCAAAACTCAGAACCTGGAGAAGGGGGAGAGGCCTCCTCTCTTATAGAAAAACAAAGGTTAAAGATTCTTGGAGAAGCTTAGAGCTTGTGTAAATCCCTCCATATGGAGGATACAGTCTGTGCCCTCCAGCTGGCACAGCTGGCATCCACAGACTCTTCAAAATCTGCAGGAAGGTCGCTGACCAGAAAAAGTGGTTGGCCCGCTACTTTTTCTGGTCGGCCGACCACTTTTTTTGGTTTTCCAAAAAAAAAGTGGTCAGCCAGGGTAATTGGTGGTCTCCACACTGAAAGAAAGCCATTGGTGTGGTGGGAGACCAGCAAATGTGGCCCAAAGATCAAGAAAACCAGTTTCTCGACAAGAAAACCGGCTGGCGGGGAAAAGTGGTCTCCAAGGAGGAAAGGTGGTCTCCCACCCTTGTACCACCTCCCAAACAAGGAAAACAAGGTTCATGCCAAAAATGAACCAACACGGATGCAAAACGAGAGTTCGAGAGGCAAAGCGCGCAGCCGGGGGCCTCAAAAACTGGCTGTTGAGCACAGAAAGTGGCGTACGACCACGAAAGTGGTCTCCCGGGCCATAGTGTACCTCTAGATAGAGGAAACAAGGTGTGTTCCAAAAACCATGCCAAACGGAGAATGTTAAGCGGTCCCGAGCAGAGGCGCACGACCGACGGCTCTGAAAATCGAAAACTAGTCTCCAAATGGGAACAGTGACCTACGACCATGAAAAGTAGTCTACGACCACTGAGAGATGGTCTACAAGACCTCTCCCTTCCTCCAGGAAGAGAAAACAAGACTTAGTCTGTAGACCGAGTCAAAGTATAAAGAGTTCGGAGGTGAGGCCCTCAGTCAAGAACTCCAAAACCTCGAAACGAGCACAACATGCGCAATCACCGAGCGCTCAATCGATGATGTCTGAGTCTTAAGGTCGGTCAAAAATGGAGTTTCTACACTTATGTTATGTGTATATAAGTGAACAACAAGGAGATCAGCATTAGGGTTAGCCCCAGGATCTGTTTTTGTGAACCTATCTTGTCAAGCCTACTTGATGGCGTTTTGTTGACCTGTTGGTGCTAAGTCTTGGTTAAGCCTTCTGCTTGTTTGTTTTTGTTAAGATGGTTTTGTGAACCTGTAAGGAGATGATGCCTGTAATTAAATGGTGAAGGTTTCATTGTACATAAGTTGCATTTGTAAGTCATAATATGTATGTGTGTATGACATAACTTGATCATTTAAGCATTGCTCAATGGACATCATAATCATGTTAATTGCTTCTGCTTAGTCGCCATGATTAAAAATATTTTGCAATCTATATGAGGCTGTAGGTAATCAAGTGATTATTGGCCAGTTATGATCTAAAGTTTTAGGGGCATGTTTGGATCATGACATTTTCAAAGCTAAGAATCAAGTCCAGGCCCATGTTGTTGAGACAGGGCCGTTGTTTCTGAAGAGGGAGTTCTTCCGAATGAATTCAGATGAGTTTTTGGGGGATTCGAAAGAGCCACTAAAGGCGAATGAGTGGCTTAAACAGATGGTGAAGACATTTGAGATACTTGGCATCGAGGATGATGGGCTGAGAGTGACCTTACTGTGACGACCCCGGCCTCCGAACTATTATATTATATTGTTTCAATAAGCTTATTTGCATGGTTGTGTGTTTAATTGTGTGATTACATGTTCGAATTGCCAACTTAGAGACATAAATTGTGAGCCTAGACAACTTCAGAAACTGAAATTGATTAGCTTAATAGACTAATTAGAATATTTATATTTTTATGAAAACTTTAATTAAAAATTGATTTGGATCAAAATATTTAGAATAAACTGATTGAATTAATTAGAATTGAGCTCAATTAGTTAGTATTAATCAACATTGATTATTCTAAACTAATCTATACCTATATATAGCCTAATTAAGTCTTGACCTCACATAATATACAACTCTTGGTTGAGAATTGAGAGAGAAAGAAGGAGAGCTCAACACTTTAGAGAGAGAAAGAAAAGATTTGAAGAGAATTGCTAGAGATTTGATGAATTAAGCTAGACCAACACTTGTATTCAACACTAGGTATGAAATCCATTCTTAATTCTTGGAAATATTACATGGAGGAGTTTAATTCAACTAGTTCTAGCACTCTTTTTCATGAAATTAAGAGGTATGTGTTGGATTTCCATGAATTTGGGTGGAAAGAGTTGAATTGTATACATGCATGTGCATTTTGAGTTGGAATCCATGAAATTCTTACAAGTATGGCATTTTTGCAACTTAACTTGAGGGTTCTCCCATGTTTTCATACTTATCATGTGGGTTGATCAAGTTTTGGAAAGATGTAAGAAGATACAAATTCAATGTAATACATGCGTGGCTCATAATATGGAGTTTTAAGCTTTGGGTTGTCAAATGGATCATAATTTTGAGTAAATGATTTCAAATTGGGAGTGTTTTCAAGCTATATAATGATTTTCCATGTTTTTGTATCGAAAATACAAGTTTTGGGGCTTTGAACATTATTTTTGAACTTCAAACATCAAACTGGAGAACCCAGATTTCGACCAGTTCGCTCGAGCGAAGAAATGCTCGCTCGAGTGGAAAATTCATGCTCCCAGTATTTTTTTTATAGAGACTTGCATCACGCTCGAGTGAGAAAACCTGTGCTCGAGCAGACCTTGGTTTATGTTACTCCTCGCTCAAGCGACAAAACCCACGCTCGAGCATAAAAATCACGCAACCAGAACTTTTGCAGAGTTGGCCGTCTGCTCAAGGAGGGAAATGTCGCTCGAGCGAGGACCCTATTTCCAGCAAATTTTGCCTAGTTCTTCCAAGTGTATGTTTGCATTCCCATGTCATTTTAGGCATTCTTAAGCACCAATTGGACACCCATAAGCATGAAATAAGTTAAGAACACATAAAGCAAAAAATTGAATTAAACGTTCCGATTTTTGAATGGTGCTCAATTTTATGTTTGTTATATGCCTTGTTTAGGTTGACGTCCGAGGGTTAGCAACGACCTAACCCTCTGTGAGTAATAACTTTATAAAGATACGTTCAAGTTATATTTATTTTCGAAATGATATTGTTATTGAAATTGATGCATTAATGATTGAATAGATTGAAGGAATGGTTTCTTGATACGCTATTTTCCTTAATGAATAAAGTTCCATTTGAATTTGTGCTTGTGGTATCCTTTAGTGAGACCCTTTCCTGGGGGACATTGACCCTTACCTGGGGGAGATTAATACCATGTCCCATTGACCCTTGCTTGGGGGAGATTAATACTATGTCCCATTGACCCTAGCCTGGGGGAGATTAATACCATGAGACATTGACCCTTGCCTGGGGGAGATTAATACCATGAGACATTGACCCTTGCCTAGGGGAGATTAATACTATGGCCCATTGGCCCTCGCCCGGGGGAAATAATACCGTGGCCCTTTGAACGATTGAAACACAGAGATCTCTGGTGTTAGAACTTTATGGTCATATTGTATATTAAACATTGAATGACCCTTGTGGTTTCATTGCTCGTAAAGTATTTTTACTCTATTGGATGTGCCACATGTTTGAATGAAATGGTTATTGATGTCAAGATTGATATTTATAATAGTATTGAACTTCATTCATACCACCTCTTTATTCTGTTATTACTCATTGGGCATTAGCTCACTATTTATGTATGTATATGTAGGTGAGCAAGCTGAACATCAAGGATAAAAGTTGTCCCGGAGTCACCAGTGTCAGCCTTTTGTGGAGCTCCCAAGAAGGAGCCAACTTGAACTCGTGTGGAGCCAAGCAATGTCTAAACCCCCCTTTTTGTTATGAACTCCTAGTTTGATTTTTGGCATAGGGGTTTTTGTCCATGTTTGATTTGTAAAGTTTTTTGGAACTTGTGGGTTGGGTGTTGTTTTAAAACTCTCGGGATGTGTGCACGTACTTATTGAATGATTGTATAGTTTTGACATGAAGCACTTTGCATATATGCACGGCTCAATGGATAAAATTTATGTTTTGTTATACTTCCGCTAAGCCCCGTACTTTATATTTTATGGATTTGTTACAGAGGCCGTAGGTAACCTATGGTTACTGGCCAGTCATGTCGCTAAACCTATAGGGGCGGGTTTGGGTCGTGACAGAGTGGCATCAAAGCACGAGTTATATCTCACTCACTTGTCTATTGAGCTATAGGGAGTTTAGAAGAGACTTCAAGATTTCATTCATGTGCATTTAAAATTTTGAGTGAGATGAGTTCGTGATTATATATGAGATTTTATGCATGAATGCATATCGCGTTTGTTATAATACAAAGTTTCATTTAGAAAATGGTGAGAACGAGAAGTAATGAGCTAGATGAGGCAACCTCCTCAAGATTGGATAGAATGGAACGAATGATGCAAGATATAGCTAAAGCCATAAGACAACAACAACATGACAACCACCACCCCCACTTCCAATGCTTGTACCACCTCTAGCATTAGGGTGTCAGGCAGGGGACTGTACTGTTGCTTTGACTAGAGAATTCAAAAATATGAAGCCACCATTGTTTTGTGGTGGCGTTGAACCGTTGAAGGCGGAAACTTGGGTCTTAGGGATTGAGAAGTTGTTCAAAGTATTCCCCTCTACCGAAGCTCAGAAAGTACAGTTAGCCGCATTCACATTGGAAGATGATGCAAGATGTTGGTGGATGTTTGTTCGGGATGAGAATAAGGATATTACTTGGGCTCGCTTTCTAGAGATCTTTTACGAGAAATACTTCTAGCAGTGTGTACGGGATAGAAAAGTGTCTGAATTTATGGAACTCAAGCAAGGAAATAAATCAGTTGCTGAATATGAGGCCAATTTATAGAGTTGGCCCACTTTGCACCCCATATAGTCGATGCAGACTACAAAAAGGCTAGACAGTTTGAGGGAGGTTTGCGTGACCTGATCCTAGACAAGATCAATGTACTCAAATTACCGACATATGTGGATGTGTTTGATAGGGCACTAATAGTAGAAGGAAATGAGTCTAACCGGAAATAGAAGTTCGAATGGCAGGGCGGAAGACAAAATTTTCATAAGGGGACAACATCAACAAACAAAAACTTAAAGTCCAGGAATTCTAGTAATTTGGGTCAACACAAAGTGGCAACTCAACACCTACTTGCATTGATTGTGGAAAGAAGCACCGGGGTGTTTGCGATCGTACTATGAGGGCTTTCTACCAGTGTGGAAAGGTAGGACTTATGGAAATAGATTGTACAAAATCACGTCAAAACAGTAATCGAGGTGCCACAAGCTCAATTGGACCAGTACCCATAACAAAACCAGTTGCAACATCGTCTACCACAAGAAATGAACAGAGGCAAGGTAGAGTCTTTACACTAATCTTGGGGGACACTCAAAACACTGAGACAGTAGTGTCAGGTACAATCTCCATTTGCAGTAATCCTGCTTATGCTTTAGTTGATTCAGGGTCTACACATTCATTTGTTTCTATAATTTTTGCTGAAATTCTGAATAGGCCAATAGAAACATTGAGTTATATATTATATGTTGCATCACCTACCGGGGGATCCATGTTATGCTCAACTGTATATGTTACATGTGAATTATTTTTTGGGAATGCTATTTTGTATGCTGATTTAATACCTTTAGACATGAGACATTTTGATGTTGTTTTGGGTGTGGATTGGCTAGCTAAATACTGCGCAACCATAGATTGTGCTTTGAAACAAGTGATATTCCGACCTCCCAGACAAGATGAATTTTATTTCAAGGGAGAAAGGGTAGTTCCACCATCATACCTTATATCTGCTATGAAAGCACGAAAACTAATGAGTAAGGGTTGTCAAGGGTATTTGTGTAGTATAATAACCGAACCAACCATGGACATTGTTCTAGACAATATACCAATGGTAAGAGATTTTCCTGATGTGTTTCTGGATGAATTATCTGGACAACTTGTTGATAAAGAGATTCAATTTACAATTGACGTAATACTGGGTACACAACCAATTTCTAAAACTCCCTACCGTATGTTCACTATTGAAATGAAAGAGTTGAAAGTTTAGTTTTAGGAATTGCTTGATAAGGGATTTATTCGTCCGAGCACTTCGCCGTGGGGAGTGCCGGTTCTTTTGTAAAGAAAAAAGTTGGGACCCTCAGACTGTGTATTGATTACCGAGAACTCAATAAGGTAACAGTGAAGAATAAATATCCATTGCCCCATCTTGATGATTTATTTGACCAGTTGCAGGGGGCTCAGGTGTTTTCAAAAATTGACTTAAGATCAGGCTACCATCAGTTGAAAGTGAGGGCTGAAGATATTGAAAAGACTGATTTCCAAACCAGGTATGGACATTATGAGTTTTTAGTCATGCCCTTCGGAGTCACTAATGCACTTGTAGCATTTATGGATTTGATGAATAGAATTTTCAAACTTTTCTTGGATGATTTTGTTGTTGTTTTCATTGATGACATTTTGATTTACTCGAAAAGTAAGAATGAGCATGAACAACATTTGAGAATGACTCTTCAAACAATTGTATGGGAAATTGAAGAAGTGTGAGTTTTGGCTTGATGAAATAACATTTTTGGGGCATGTTATTAACACAAATGGTATCTCAGTTGACCCTCAAAAAATCGAAATGATTGTTGATTGGCCTACTCCAACTAACGTAACAGAAGTTCGTAGTTTTATGGGACTGGCCGGCTATTATTGGAGATTCGTTAAAGACTTCTCAAAGATTTCAGTGCCATTGACTCAATTGACTCAAAAGGGAGAACCATTTGAATGGACCGACCAAAGAGAATATGCATTTCAACAACTAAAGACAAGATTGACCACGGCTCCAATCCTCACTATACCCTCAGGTACGGAAGGATTTATGATTTATAGTGATGCATCTTATAAGGGTTTGGGTTGTATCTTAATGCAGAATGGCAAGGTGATTGCTTATGCCTCCCGACAACTGAGACCACATGAGAAAAACTATCCAACACACGACCTAGAACTTGCTGCAGTTGTGTTCGCATTGAAAATATAGTGTCACTACCTTTATGGAGCCAAATGTGAAGTGTACACAGATCATAAGAGCTTGAAATACTTTTTCACACAGAAAGAGTTGAACATGCGTCAAAGGCAATGGCTTGAATTAATCAAAGATTATGACTTGCAGATCCATTACCATTCGAGCAAAGCCAATACCATGGCAGATGTACTTAGTAGAAAGAATGTGGAGAATCTTGCCTATTTACTTACAGATCAAGGAGAGTCGCTACTAGAGTTTGAAAAACTCAAAATTGAAGTGGTGCCTTTCGAACAAGATAGCTTGATAGTCACAATGTCTGCATAGCTTGCCATCATTGAAGAAATCAAACAAAAGTAACTAAGAGATGAGTTTCTGAAGAAGATTTGTGATGAACTTAACACCAAGCCTAAACTGGGGTTCACGATTGAAGATTCTGTGTTGAAATTTTAGGGGAGGTTGTGTATTTGAAATGATGCAGATTTGAAAAGGAAAATTTTGGAGGAAGCCCATAAGTTAGTATTTGCTATGCATCTAGAAAACACTAAAATGTACCAAGATTTGAAGTTAGTTTATTGGTGGCCCAACATGAAAAGAGAGATTGCCGACTTCAACTCTAAATGTTTACAATGTCAACAAGTGAAAGCGAAGCATTAGAAACTGGCAGGCTTGCCTCAGTCTCTCCCTATTCCAAAATGGAAATGGAAATATATCACCATAGACTTTGTTGTTAGCCTACCTCGAACACCTAGAGATATGTACTCTATTTGTATTGTAGTTGATAGACTGACTAAATCTGCTCATTTCCTTGCTGTAAAGACATCTTTTACTGTATATAGACTTGCCACTATCTACATTGATGAAATTATTCAGTTGCATGGAGTTCCAGTGTCTATTGTATTAGATAGAGACCCTAAATTTGCTTCTAGATTTTAGCATAGTCTACAGGATGCGTTGGGCACAAAATTGAGATTTAGCTCAACATTTCATCCACAAACTGACGGGAAAACTGAGAGGGCTATTCAGACCTTAGAAGACATGCTTCGCATGTGTGTTTTAGACTTTCAGGGCAGCTGGGAAACGTATTTACCATTGGTTGAGTTTGCTTGTAACAACAGTTTCCATGCTAGCATTGTTATGGCACCATATGAGGCACTATATGGCAGAAAATGTAGATCGCCAATTTGTTGGATAGAGGTTGGTGATAGGGCCATTTATGGAACTGAATTTGTACAAGAAACAACCGAGACAATCAAAATTATTCCGCAAAGGCTCAAAACTGCATAGAGCTAACAGAAAAGTTATGCGGATCAACGAAGAAGAGACTTAGAGTATGAGACGGGGGATCATGTACTTATCAAGGTAACACCGATGAAAGGGCAGATGAGATTTGGCAAAAAGGAAAAATTAACTCCTCGCTACATTGGACCGTTTCAGATTCTCGAGAAGTTGGGTCTTGTTGCTTACTGTATTGCTTTGCCACCGGGAATGGAACAAGTGCATAATGTTTTCCATGTATCCATGCTTCGGGGGTGTCTTAGTGATCCATTTCATCTGATTGATCACCACTAGATTGTTTTAGACGAGAATATGATGTATGAAGAATGGCTCGTACAAATCATTGATCGGCAAGTGAAGCAATTGAGAAACAAAACTATCCCTTTGGTGAAATTCGAATGGAAAGAAGATTATGAAAAAGAAGCCACTTGGGAGAAAGAGAAAGTGATGCGGCAACGATATCCGTATTTGTTTCCGTCTGAAGGTAACTTAAGTTTGGAGGACCAAACTTTTAAAGGGGGAGAGACTATGATGACCCCGGCCTTTAAACTATTATATTATATTGTTTCGATAAGCTTAATTACATGATTGTGTGTTTAATTATGAGATTAAATGCTTAATTTTGTATTTGTTATTACATGGAATATCTGTTCGAATTGGTAACTTAGAGACATAAATTGTGAGCCTAGACAGCTTCAGAAACTAAAATTGATTAGCTTAATAGACTAATTAGAATATTTAAAATTTCATGACAGCTTTATTTAAAAATTGATTTGGATCAAAATATTTCGAATAAACTGATTGAATTAATTAGAATTGAGCTCAATTAGTTAGTATTAATCAATATTGATTATTCTAAACTAATCTATACCTATATATAGCCTAATTAAGTCTTGACCTCACATAATATACAACTCTTGGCTGAGAATTGAGAGAGAAAGAAGGAGAGCTCAACATTTTAGAGAGAGAAAGAAGAGATTTGAAGAGAATTGCTAGAGATTTGATGAATTGAGCTAGACCAACACTTGTATTCAACACTAGGTATGAAATCCATCTTAATTCTTGGAAATATTACATGGAGAAGTTTAATTCAACTAGTTCTAGCACTCTTTTGCATGTAATTAAGAGATATGTGTTGGATTTCCATGAATTTGGGTGGAAAAGAGTTGAATTGTATACATGCATGTGCATTTTGAGTTGGATTCCATGAAATTCTTACATGCATGGCATTTTTACAACTTAACTTGAGGGTTTTCCCATGTTTTCATACTTATGATGTGGGTTGATCAAGTTTTGGAAAGATGTAAGAAGATACAAATTCAATGTAATACATGCATGGTTCATAATATGGAGTTTCAAGCTTTAGGTTGTCAAATGGAACATGATTTTGAGTAAATGATTTCAAATTGGGAGTGTTTTCAAGCTATATAATGATTTTCCATGTTTTTGTACCAAAAATACAAGTTTTGGGGTTTTGAACATCATTTTTTAACTTCAAACATCAAACTAGAAAACCCAGATTTCGACCAGTTCGCTTGAGCGAAGAAATGCTCGCTTGAGCAGAAAATTCACGCTCCTTGTATTTTTTACAGAGACTTGAATCATACTCGAGTGAGAAAATCTACGATTGAGCGGACCCTGTTTTATGTTACTCTTTGCTCGAGTGACAAACCCACACTCGAGCATAAAAATCACACAACCAGAACTTTTGCAGAGTTGACTCTCTACTTGAGTGAGGGAAATGCTGCTCAAGCGAGGACCTTGTTTCCAGCAAATTTTGCCTGGTTTTTCCAAGTGTATGTTTGCATTCCCGTGTCGTTTTAGGCATTCTTAAGCACCAATTGGACACCTATAAGCATGAAATAGGTTAAGAACACATAAAGAAAAAAATTGAATTAAACGTTCCAGTTATTGAATGGTGTTCAATTGTATGTTTGTTATGTGCCTTATTTTGGTGGACGTTCGAGGCTTAGGAACGACCTAACCCACTGTGAGTAATAATTTTATAAAGATATGTTCAAGTTATATTTATTTTTGAATGATATTGTTATTGAAATCGATGCATTAATGATTGAATAGATTGAAGGAATGGTTTCTTGATATGCTATTTTCCTTAATGAATGAAGTTCAATTTGAATTTGTACTTGTGGCATCCTTTAGTGAGACCCTTGCTTGGGGGAGATTAATACCATGGCCTATTGACCCTTGCTGGGGGAGATTAATACCATGGCCCATTGGCCATCACCTGGGGGAAACAATACCGTGGCCCTTTGAATGATTGAAACACAGAGATCTCTAGTGTTAGGCCTTTATGGTCATATTGTATATTAAACATTGAATGACCCTGGTGGTTCCATTGCTTGTAAAATATTGTTACTCTATTGGCTTTTCCACATGTTTGAATGAAATGGTTATTGATGTCAAGATTGATATTTATAATAGTATTGAACTTCATTCATATAACCTCTTTATTTTGTTATTACTCATTGGGCATTAGTTCACTATTTATGTATGTATATGTAGGTGAGCAAGCTGAGCTTCAAGTATAGAAGTTGCCTCGGAGTCACCTAGTGTCAGCCTTTTATGGAGTTACCGAGAAGGAACCAACTTGGACTCGTGTGGAGCCAAGCAATGTCTAAATCCCCTTTTTGTTATGAACTCCTAGTTTTATTTTTGGCGTAGGGATTTTTGTCCATGTTGGATTTGTAAATTTTTTTGGAACTTGTGGGCTGGGTGTTGTTTTAAAACTCTCGGGATGTGTGCACTTACTTATTGAATGGTTGGACATTTTTGACATGAAGCACTTTGCATATACGCACGGCTCAATGGATAAATTTTATGCTATGTTATACTTGCGCTAAGCCCCGTACTTTATATTTCATGGATTTGTTTATAGAGGCCGTAGGTAACCTATGGTTGTTGGCCAGTCATGACGCTAAACCTATAGGGGTGGGTTTGAGTCGTGACACTTGGCATCCTTCCAGTTGAAGCGACATGTGCGTTAATGGTTGAGGTATGCTCGTGGGCACATTGGGGTGACTTGGGAGGCTTTTGTCAACGCCTTCAAGGATAAGTTTTTGCCTCCCACTGTCAGGGAGAAGTTGGGAGAGCAGTTTTTGAGGCTCAAGCAACTTAACAAACTAGTAGCTAAGTTTGAGCCAGCTTGTACTAGCCTTTCTAGGTTTTCACCAAAGCTCATGGCAACGGAGGAATGTTATTGCATTGAGTTCGAGAAGAAGCTGAGGACCGGGCTCCTTTTCAAGGTGGTCGGGCCTATGATTAGGGATTATGGTCACCTTGTGGAGGTGTGTAGACACCCCATTTTTGACCGTCCTCAAGACTTGGACGTCATCGTTTGAACACTCGGTGATCATCCATGTTCGTGTTCGTTTTGAGTTCTCAGAGGTCTCGGCTACGCGCTTTGCCTCAAGATCTCTTAACTTGCCTGTTCTGTGCTTGGTTGTGGACCAAGAACTTGTTTGTTTTTGCTTCTGAGGGTAGAGAATGGCTTGTTGGTCATCCCCACACCTCACCGGCCTTGGCTTGAGGCCACCGGCCCTGTTTTGTTGCTACCGGCCATTTGTGAGGGCCGGTCGGCATTATTTTTGGTCGGTCGACTGTTTGTTTGGTCAATCCGCCATATTGTCTGGCCGGGACTTCTTTTTTTCCTTTTTTAGGCATTATGCATGCCAGCTGTGCTAGCTGGAGCACACATACTTGTCCTCCATACACGTGTATGGAGGATTTGCACCCTTTGCACCCTTTTGCTCTAGCTTTTTGAGGAAGCTTGAACCCTTTGCCTTAGCTTCCCCAAGAAGCTTGAACCTTTGTTCTAGCTTCTTGAGGAAGCTTGACCCCTTTCTCTTGGCTTCTCCAAGAAGCTTAGGCCATTTTTGTTCTATAAAAGAGGACCTCCCTTCTTCTTTAGGGGGGTTGAGCAAATCAAAGGTATATATCAGAGATATATATCATATATATACCACTCTCTCTCTATATCTTCCTCTCACTCTCCATTTGTGTGTGGAATAGTGTTCAAAAGGTGCTTTTGTTTTTAGTTTTGCACTAAAACACCTAGTGTTACGCTATACTTCGGTTACTAAGGTGTTGAAGGACTGGTTTTAGAGATTTTAAGTTGGTTTTGATCAGAGGAAGGGGCTGGGGTTGGTGTTCTTGAAGTTTTCTTCAAGGGTGAGCACTATTTGCTTTATATTTCCCATTTTTGTACAAGCTTTTAACCTATCTTGCATGCTATTTTAAGCTTAGTGTATAACTAATAAAAGTTCTGTATTTTCATGCTTAAGATGTTTGCTTAAGGTTGCTTTTGGGTTGGGGATTGTCTACCCCCTCTTAGGCCTTGTTTGGCCTCTTTTTGTACTTTTCTTGTTGAGCTTTGGTACCTTCGTGTATTGGCCTTCTCACCACTGAAATCCAGAGGATTTTCAGTGGTGAGGAAGTGGTTTTGAGGTCATGTATAGGGGAGGGACACCCCTCTCCCTTTGTGTCTCTTTTGCTTATATTTTTGGCTCATAAAGGTAGCATGCATGCTTGCTCAATTTTGGCTCCATTTTAGAGGGCTTTTGGTCTTATTTGATCATATTATACCTCTGTTTTTGGTCGGATTGTTAGTCCATTGCATGCATAATACACTTGCCTTGCATTTCTCTATTTTGCCTAGAAATGCATCATGCATTTAGACCACCATGCTTGCATGTTTTGACTTAGCTTTGTGAAGTTTTTAGTCATGTTTTACCATGTTTAAGCTCTGATTGGTGTTGATTTGGTCACGCTTGCCATGCTTTGTATAGCCACCTTGCATTTTGGCTTGTTAGCCTTGGGTGTGTGAGTCTTGAGCATGTTTCATTTGGGTTATTTCAGTGATTTGGAATCACTTCTCATGCCATTTCAGTCCATTTTCCATGCTCGTATGCTTGCATTTAACACCCTTTCAATGCCTTGAAGAGTTGTTGTCTTATACTCCACGTTTAGGCCATTATGCATGCCTCTTTGTTTAAGTCTCCAGGCTGCCATATCCGTGGGTTTTGGTGCTTATTTTGACTTGTTTTAACTCTGACTTCATTAGTCTAAGTCATGCCATGTTCGGTTAGAAGAGGTGTAGTGCATTCCCCCTTTTAGGCCTTGTATGCGTTTTGTTTTGTGCCTTTCTTCATCGCATGTTTTGGCTTTGTTCCATATGAGTTTTAGCTTCATTTTGGTCTGCCTTGGGGCTGTTTTGGGTCACCTCGACCATTTGGAGCTTGGTTGATATAGTCATGGTTTAAGTCCTGTAGCTAGCTTTGAGCTTTAACTCCATTAACATGCCATGTTTGCATTGTGTAGTCGATTTGGCGTCATTCTTCATGTGATTTCAGAGTTTATTTGCAATGCCATATCCTCATATTTATCACATCTCGCTCATGTTTGAAGGTTGTGCATCGTGGCCTAAATTGATGGACCAACATGTGTGCATGTTTATCTTGCATTTTGGTGCCTTAATTTTTGTATTTTGGCCACTGTTTTGGGATTGGCTGAGGTCTTCCCATTTCGGTTTAAGCCCATCTTTGCGTATAGTTTCATGTTTGACATGTTGCATTGGTGTGCTGTTGCATGCTTGCATTGTACCATGTTTGCGTGTTTATTATAATGCATGTCATTTAGCTAGTTGAATCCCATAACCTTGTTGCATACTTGGTGTGTTTGTGTTACATTAGCTTAGCTTGCATGTTAGGTCACATTGCATTGCATCTTGCATGCTTAGCACATTGTACATTTGCTTGTTTAGGTTGCATTGCATTTGGCATGCTTTGCTAACTTAGCCTCATATTGCATACATGAGCCATTTTGCATATTTGAGCCATATTGCATACATGCATTGCATTATGTTTGGTTTGGGGTGTCAAACCAAACGTGAGGTATGAGGTGTGTTCGTACTTAAAGTGATGAAACATGCCTCAATCCTCGATCGCCGACACTCTTGATCCCAACATGATAGAGTGTGTAACATTCATTCTTTTCGTTGTATTCATTTTACATTGATTTGCAAACTTGGCACCTTTGGCCATCATGCATCGAAATGCGTGATTGGTGGCTCGAGGATCGAGAGTCATGCTTCCTTGAGTTCATTGCATGATAGGGAGAGTGGCTATGCACACATTGCCTTGAAAATACCTTGCCATGCACTGTCTGTCCTCTGTTGCAGGAAAACCAGTATTCTGCAGGAAGAAATGGCCGGTCGGCAATTTTAAGTGCCGGCCGACCACAAAAGTCCAGCCGATGGACCAACTTATGGTCGATTACCATATTTCCATAGCCGGTGGTCAGATATCTTGGCCGGTGATATCCCATAATGATCAGGGTGTAATTCAGAAGCATCCCAAGAATTTTCACAATTATCAGAGGTGCAGAGTAGTGTAAACAGATGCAGCATGAGTATGGCGATGGATTTCCAAGTGAAACCGAACATGCATGCATTCATCCCTCTTCCCGAGGCCTCTTTACTGCTTTCTTAGCTTAATTAATTCATTTAATTAGTTAAGTGTTGTGTAATAATTAATTAGCTTGTTAGTTAGTTAATTTGTACTATTCTTTCGGTCCCTTTGAGAGAGGGCGAATTTTGTAATAAGCGTGCGTGTGTGTGATGCATGTCTTCCAACCCCACGTCTTTCTCCTTTTTACTTACCTGCTTTCAATGGTTAGTCTTAGGGCACGTTTCAATTAGCATACTTATGATAACATGTTTGCATACATTCGTATTGCCCGCACCAGGCTCGGCGCATCATACTAATTGCATAGTATTTCAATTCCAACTTGAATACGTGTATTGAGTTGTCGCATTTCATATGCCATTCTTAGGGTAGCCGAGCCTATCTTAGTTGCATTTTGCATGCATTGCATTAGTCATTGCTAACATGAACTAGGATCATGCATGATTACTAACTAGTTTCTTGTTTTGGCTCGGAGTACACTGTGAGTGTTTATGCTTTAGCATCTTGCATGTATGTGAATGTTAACATGATAGCATGCTTGCCATGAGGCTATTTGCTTATGTGATATAACTGCCTGAATGCCTGTGTGTGAAGGTTAGGTTGCTTAAATTGGAATGATTCGTCGAAACCCGTGTTTTAGCCTACTTGCGAGTAACAAACTTCAATCCATTTTCAAAACAAACGGATATGCGATGTTTTGTTCTAACTTAGGCAATCTAGTCTATACCTGTATGCTGTGTGCATCACATAGTAATTCTAGGCTAATAACTGGAATAAGAGCGCATAATGTTTTCAAAACTCGATATCATGGTTAGTAGAGGCCGATCTTTGATCGGGCGGGCGAGGGTGCTCACGATGTGACCTTCCCCAATCGTACCCAAGTTCCCGAGCCGAGGCAACTTTGGTGATGACGGACACACGACCTTAGGCACGAGTCAGGGTTTCCTAAATTCGCCCAAAATAAAATATTTAGGTGGCGACTCTGTATCTGGCAAAGCAGTCCATGTTTGGCACTTCTTTCTAAAAATCAGTTTTTCAAAACAATTTGCCAGATTTGGACGCTTTGATGATTCATCAGTCTTGCATTGCACTCTGCGAGATTAGATATAGGACCGTTACATTTGAGTCCGAACTATAGTGAGCCCAAATGAACAAAACGGGGTTCCCTCCCAGGACGTTCGGTAACGTCTACAGTTTCTGGCGACTCCGTTGGGGATTTAGAGAACTTGACTCGAACTCATGATATCTTGTTTTGATTACACTTATGTGTTTCTTTACATTGCATTTGCATTGGTGCGCCTAGGACATCGTGTTTGCCATCTGCTATTTCTGAACGGTTTGCCGGAGGCTCGCTTTGAGAAGCGTGGCATAAGGCTGACCGGTTACGGGCTCTGCCACGATGGGACCACAAACCCCGGTTTTTACCGGGGCGCCCCTTTTGACTATTTGACCTAATGCATATCAAAATCCGTAGTGACCATTCCAAGCTAGGACAGGTTGCTTACCCGATTATAGGTTGTTTGAAATCGCTACGTGCGTAGTAAAACCCTAGCTCCTGACAAAATAGGACGGGGAAACCCTACCCCAACATAGGGGTGTTTTGGCTCTCATTTGCCTTCTATGTGCTGTCAGAGTGTGTCTCTGCAGGGCTATGTATATCAGTTTGCAAGTTTGGGCATCAAGCCTGCGGGCATCAGTATCAGTATTTTGAAAATCAGTTATATCCGCGGGTATGAGATTCAGTTTTGGAGCAGTAATTTGGGGATAATGTGACCATGTGATCGGGAGATGAACCAGCTGCGGATGGCGCTCGATTTACTCCAGACGTGGCAATGGCACGCACTGTTTTGAGCAATATGCAAATACTAGTTTTTGTACTTTCTGACTTGGGTATTGGGTCAGTTTTGTTGTTTTGTATATAGTCAGTCCTTTTTTATTGAGTCAGTCGGGTCTATCTTGTTGTATCGAGTCAGTCCTGTTGCGGTGGAGTCGGTTGATTTCGGGGGTGTTACCTCGGACATCACTATCTTGTTTTGTGTTTGTCTTTTTGCTTTCTTTTGAGTCTGTTTCTGCCTTAGAGCCAGTTATGCCAACAGATCTGAATGAAACAGCAGTGATTTTCACACTCTTGTGTTTGCTTCGGCCTTGCGCCAGTCGTGCCAGAAGTTTGAATGAAACGACAGTGCATTTCACCTACTCTTTTGTGCCTTGAAGTCATTGTATTGACCTAAGTTTTTCAAAACCTTTTTGAACATTGTGATGAAAACGAAGAGGAAGGAATTCCTTGGGTTTTGCAAAATTTGATCAATTGAGAGAAAGAGAGGCGTGCTAAGCCCTTAATAAATGAGATCATGTTTGTTAATGTGAGTACTGAGAAGGATCCTGGCTTGATCCTGATTGGTTGTACACTGTCTTCAACACGAGCGATTGGTCGCTTCTTAAAAAAATTTCAAAAAATGTTTTGCGTGGTCCTGCGAAGACCTGCGTGGAATCACTCTTGAGATTGCGCAGCTTAGGATCGGTCTCAGCCTCGAGACTCGACCCCCTTACTTTCAAACAATTAAACTTGCATTCAGAATGTTCAACGGTCAACCACAATGTAAAGCTTGTATGGCCAGATCAGAAGCACCCCTTGAATAAGGGGCAAAAGATGTCAAATAATGCAGTCAAAGAGTCTAAGACGAAGATCGGCAAGAATGCCAAATCCCAGAAGGGAGGAAAGAAGAAAGTATTGCTGAAGGACGACTGAGTTCCTACCCACAACATTAGGGGCAAATTCGGCCCCCATTGGATAGACTCCTACATCATCAGCGAACAACAACCAGTCTCCTGGATTCAAATGACATCAGACCTCAAAACCATTTGACATGGACAAAGCTACACTTTCACCTTTGAGAGGCTCGCTGGGCCGAAAA
>NW_021028542.1:8678-23152 GCF_004153795.1 Camellia sinensis
CCGCTGTGTTCAGTTGTAGGCTCGATACCCCGGTTGAAAATCCGTTTTATTTCGAAAATCATTTATGCAGGTTAGCCGAGCCTACTCTAATTGCATCCTGTATGTGTTGCATTAGTCAATTTGACATGAACTAGGACCATGCATGTTGGCTAACTAGTTTATTGTTTTGGCACGGAGTACGATGTAAGTATTTTCATGCTTTAGCATATCGCATGCGTGTGAATGCTATCATGACGGCATGCTTACTATGTGGCTAGATGCTTATGTGATAAACTGTTTGAATGCCTGTGGGTGAAGGTTGGATTGTCTGAGTTGGAAAAACTCGTTGAAATCCGTATTTTAGCCTACTAGCGAGTAGCAAATTCCAAAGTATTTTTCAAGACAAACGGATATGCAATGCTTATTTCCAAATTAGGCAATCTAGTCTATACTTGTGTGTCGTGCGCATAATATAGTAATTCTAGGCTAATAAATGGAATAAGAACACATAACGTTTTCAAAAATGGATATCATGGTTAGTAGAGGCCGATCTTCGGATCGGATGAGAGGGGATGCTCATAGCTGACCTTCCCCGATCGTACCCAAGTTCCCGAGCCGAGGCAACTTTGGTGATGACGGACACGTGGCCTCCGGCACCGAGTCGGTTTCCTAAATTCCCCCATAAAAAATATTTAGGTGGCGACTCTGTATCTGGAAAAGCAGTCCATGTTTGGCACTTCTTTCAAAAATCTGTTTCTCAAAACGATTTGCCGGATTTGGACTCTTTGGTTCAGATTAAGGACCGTGACACAAATTGAGTCTGAACTGTAGTGAGGCCCACGGGCGTGTCTACACTAGTACCTTTCTTCAAGGTCGACCTCCCTCCAAGGTCGACCTCCCTCTCATTGCAAGAATCATCACCACATGCTTGGGTTGAGGTTTGGATGTGTCCATCATGCATAGATCTGCGGCTTCAGGAATGAACAACGTCGATTTTGGTAGGTGGGAGGGGGTAATATATTCACTGGGGTCATAAGAGGTGGCCAGTGTATGGATAAGGTTTAGGTTTCAAAGTGGGAGGACTTGATTATAGGCTGGGAGCGGGTTCGTGGTTACATTTGGTTTCTAGTGTAGAGCGATCACCTTGTTGTCAATAAGATCTTGCATCTCATGACGTAATCGGAAGCACTGATCGGTGCCATGACCATGCTGCTGGTGAAAAGCACAGTATTTTGTAGGGTTATGCTTGGGTGGAAGAGGGTCAGACAGAGGGCGAGGTTCTAAGGGTTTTAAGTGCCCTTTCTTGACGAGCACTTGCATGACTTTGGATAGGGTTATGTATAGTTGGTTAAAGGTCCTCCCTTGAGGTCGGATAGGGTTGGATGATGTTTGTGGGCCTATATTGCCGAAAGAGTCGGCATTCTTCGTTGTGGTAACAACACTTACATCCGATGGCCTCGCAACTGTGCTACCACTGGCAGTATTGGAACTACGAACAAATGGCCTCTTAACCAGCTCCTTATCCTCAGTAATAAGTCCCTATTTCATGGCATCCTTAATTTGAACCCCCATTTCATGAAGCTCTGTGAATGTAAATAGAGGTAGAACAATCATCTTCTGTAGCAACTTGCCATGCAGATTCGTGACAACCATTCTTATCTGATCTTTTTTTGAAGGTCGAGTGGTCATTATTGAGGCTTTGGCCCTCCATATCGTCACAAACTCAGAGAAACCTTATTTTGGCTCTTGACGAGTTGCCTTGAGATCACGGGTTATGATTTCCATTTGAGTGTTGTAAGAGTACTGTGCCATGAAAGACTCAACTAATTCATCTTAATTCTGCTTTACTGAGTTTTCCAACTTGGCGTACCAGATGGCCGTTATACCCGACATAGTCCGACCAAAAAGGGATAGCTTCTACAACCTAGTCAAACCCATCAGCCGCAAGATGTCTAAAAACAAACGTAGATGAACCATCAGGTCCCTGGAGCCATCAAAACGATCAATGTGCGGCACTTTGAACTGCTCTGGTAATGTAACCGTAGATTCGGTTTATCCATCCTTTATGTCTGGAATGGAATTGACCCCTTGCGCTCTCTTGAACAATTTCTCTAGTTTGTTGACCTTGAGTGGAATTGGGTCAACCTCAAACTCGAACGAAGCCTCGATCTGATAAACCAGGGCCTTGGAAGCTTGTGCTGGGATTGGCTATGTTTGTGCTGGAAAAACTGGATTACCCTAGTTTTGTGGATCTTGAGAATTGCCAATATTAACAGTGGCACTGGGCACAAGAATAGCCGTGGTGGGTGCATAGGATGCAGAGGCCGCAGCCAGTTGTGGTTGCTGTTATTGTAACCTAGTTATCACCTCGGCCTAATGGGCCACAACTTCAGCCTGGCGAGCCGCATCATGCTGCAGTGCTTCCATTGTTTGCTGCAACTGGAGTATTAATTCCTCCATATTGGCTGGGGGATATTGTGCCATTGGAATAGGTGACTAGTTTTGAAATAGACTGGAAGTTGATGACTGCTCTGGCACCAGACTGAACACAGGTGAGCTGAGAGGCAATTGCTGTAAGAACTGGATTGGTGAATTTTGTCTGGTTCTCCTCCGTCTTGTAACCGGTGAGAGTAAGGTAAACACGGGTTGTCCTCGAACAAAGATCCCTGGCCTTGCAAAGTCTTTCGACTCGGGTCTAGAGTACTTGCGGGATATCTGAACTTTTTGAAGCTATGGTTTAAACTACATAGCAAAAAGAAATAAAGCAAAAGAGCAGTAATCAGAAACCGCACAACACCTTAGCTAAAATAGAGTACTTGGGGGATATCCGAACTTTTTAAAGCTATGGTTTAAACTACATAGCAAAAAGAAATAAAGCAAAAGAGCAGTAATCAGAAACCGCACAACACCTTAGCTAAAATGTTTATCAACACAGACATGATTGAAGCTATGAACTGCACTCTACATTGAATTCTGCCCCAAAATAGATACCAACTTGCCACTGATATGAACATTTTTGTACAGTCTCACTGTAAAGCACATACCAGTTAAAAGAGAACAAAAACACCGCTATGAGGGGGTAGGGTTACCTTATCCTAGTTTTGTCATGAACTAAGGGTTCACTATTTCAATCAAGTGGTTTTACGCAATCCTGCACTCGGGTGAGCATCCTGTCCTAGTTTGGAACAATCTCTATGGCTTTACTATATGCAGCTAGGCCAAATGGTCAAAGGGGTACTTCAGCAAGACTACCTAATATATCTCTCACACCTAACACCGAGAAGTGAAAGGAGGATCAAACGGTACAGCGGTAGTCCAGGTCCAAGGGTTGTGTTTCCGACATGGTAGAGCCTACGACTGGTCAGCCTTTTGGCAAGCCTTTTGGGCCAGTCTTTGGCAAACCGTCCAGGAATAGCAGATGGCAAACACAGTGACTTAAGCGCACCAATGCAAATGCAATGCAAAGAGCATATAAGTGTAGATAAAATTTCACGTCATGAAGTTCAAGTCAAGTTCTTTAAATTCCCCAGCAGAGTCGCCAAAAATTGTAGCTTGCTTTTTGTGCTCCTTTCGGATACGACTAGCCCTACAGTTTAGACTCCCGTGGTTCTTAGTCTGATTCCACAAGTGCAATGCGAAATAGATAAACACAAATGAGTCAAAATATGACAATCCTGTTGGAAAATTAATTTTGAATCAAAATGCCAAAAATGGACTGCTTTGCCCGATTACAGAGTCGCCACCTAAATATTTTTGAAAAATTTAGGAAACCCGAGACTCGTGCCAAAGGCCACTTATCCGTCATCACCAAAGTGTCTCGGCTCGGGAACTTAGGTACGAGAGGGGAAGGTCATGAATTGAGCACCCCACTTGCCCGATCAAAGATCGGCCTTTACTGTAACGCCCTCGAAATAATAACATTAAACCATCAATTAAGACATTCATTTACATACAAAATATCCACATTCTTCTATTCATCAGAGTTTCATTACAAAAGTATTACATGTTAACAACAAAAGCAAAATGCCCTATGGGCTTACAGCTTTCCAAGTTAACACTTGGTTACAACAAAAGAGTGCTAACTCATCTACACATTAAGCCCTCGGCTTGAATATACATGTAATACATCAAAAAGGAACTTAAACAACAAAATCTGTCCGCCTCTAGCCTCCCAAGCTATGACCTTGGAGGTGGCATGCTACCTGTACCTGAAAATGATATTCCCATATAGGGTGAGCCACAGCCCAGTAGAAATACACAAAACCAACCATGAACAATAACTAAAAGATTAGCAATTGATAGATGGCCAACAATGACTAAAAAAAATTATATATTCTTGTAGTGAATGAAAATGTGTATATTTCGTAGTGAGCAAAATATTAAGTTGGCCTATGTGTCTAGGGTGAGCAAAAATTATACATGTATGTGATTTTGAGAAAAATGGGTGAATGTAGGAATGAGGTGTGCATCACCAAATTAAGTTGGCCTATGTGTCCAGGGTAAAAGTCCTGAAAAACGCGCACATACATAGGTGCCAATTTCTGCGGACGAAATATCCGTAAAATGGTAATAGTAGGGCTTGCATAGCCTACGTTTACATGGGTCCCGTTTGACGGTTTCCCGCGGACGAAATATCCGTGAAAGGCTATACGAAGTTGAGTTTCCCCCTATTTTCTATTTTAAAGGAAATGATTTGGAGAACTATGACATAGACCCAGCATTATGTGGCTTTTGGGAAAGATATAAATTGTTTTGTCATGAGCATTGCATATACATTTTACCCTTATATCTTTATTAAGATTAATATATTGTGTTGGATTATTTCTACTGGGTTTTGGCTCACCCTATATAGGAAAAATATTTTTAGGTATTGGTGAGATGCCTTCGCCAAGGTAGTAGCTTGGGAGGATTGAAGCAAGAGCTTCATTTTGTTTACTTCTTATTATTAAGCCTAGGGCTTATTTTGTATTGAATTTAAATCCGTTGTGATGTAATCAAGTACTGTCTAGGAAAGTTGTAGCCTTCAAGTAATTTCAATTATCTATTTAACTTCTATTTCATTTCTTTGTTGTTGACACATGCTATAGATTCAAGGTTATGACTTATGAATGTATATTCGCATGTGTCACCCTTTTGTACAACCAAATCTTATGTAATAGAAAGATATTATACTTTGATGTATATTATTATTTACTTATCGTTGTAGATGGTTTATGGCATTATTTTGGGACGTTACAACTTGGTATCAGAGTGTACCAGGTTTGAATACTAAAGGTATGTGGGAAGTGGTTTTTACCACAATGGGTTTATCTCGTTTGATAGAGATGTTTGTATGTTTGTAATGCTATGTGATAACACGCTTATGTGATTATATGGGTATGAGATTTAATTCCTAAGATATTGATTGGGTCTACGGATTTTTAGAAGTCCTATTAGAAGAGTACTTGATCACTATTGTTTCTAATTGGAACTCTGGTAATGTCGCAGGATGACCATTATTTAGGATGCGAGTGAGTTAGCTTTGGCACATTTGTAAATATGCTAATATCTTTTGTTACCTTCATTAGGATGTCAACATGTGGTAGGCGTAGTAGGCCTAGACGGCAGGAGGTGTTGATACCAAATGATATTCCGACACAAGAGGAGGAAGTTGGATAGGCCAATGTGGCGGAACTGACAGGTCAACAGGCCATGGGCACCTTAGCCCACGAAATGGCCGGAGCATTGCGGGAATCCATGGACATTCGTAGAGCTGAAAATCAAGTCCAAGCCCATGTTGCTGAGACGGGGCTGTCTTTTCTAAAGCAAGAGTTTTTCCGGTCGAATTTGGACGAGTTTGTGGAGCCATTGAAAGCGGATGAATGGCTCGAGCAAATGATGAAGACGTTTGAGATACTCAGCATTAGGGACGACCTGTTGAGAGTGACCTTGGCATCTTTCTAGCTGAAAGAGGATGCGCGTCAATGGTGGAAGTATGCACGTGGACGCATTGAGGTGACTTGGGAGGCATTCGTCAACACCTTCTAGGACAAGTTTTTGCCTCCTTCAGTTAGGGAGAAGTTGAGAGACCAGTTCTCTAAATTTGTGTAGTTGAATACACTAGTGGCCGAGTTTGAGGCTATATTTACCTATTTGTTGAGGTTTGCACCAGAACTCATGGCGACTGCGGAGCGCCATTGTCTGGAGTTTGAGAAGAGATTGAGGATCAGACTTATGTTCTGAGTGGCTGGGTTTATGATTAGATATTATGGGCGCCTTGTGGAGGCGGCGACCCATCTTGAGAACATCATGCAGATGGAGAAGGAGAGAATGAGGGGTTCTAGGAGAAGTCAGGATAATCAGGGGGACAACAAGAGGCAAAGGGGTTCTAACCCCCAGTTGTCCCAGGGAGAAGTCAAGATAATCAGGTAGACAACAAGAGGCAAAGGGGTTCTAACCCCCAGTTGTCCCAGGGAGAAGTCAAGATAATCAGGTAGACAACAAGAGGCAAAGGGGTTCTAACCCCCAGTTGTCCCAGGGAGAAGTCAAGATAATCAGGTAGACAACAAGAGGCAAAGGGGTTCTAACCCCCAGTTGTCCCAGGGAGAAGTCAAGATAATCAGGTAGACAACAAGAGGCAAAGGGGTTCTAACCCCCAGTTGTCCCAGGGAGAAGTCAAGATAATCAGGTAGACAACAAGAGGCAAAGGGGTTCTAACCCCCAGTTGTCCCAGGGAGAAGTCAAGATAATCAGGTAGACAACAAGAGGCAAAGGGGTTCTAACCCCCAGTTGTCCCAGGGAGAAGTCAAGATAATCAGGTAGACAACAAGAGGCAAAGGGGTTCTAACCCCCAGTTGTCCCAGGGAGAAGTCAAGATAATCAGGTAGACAACAAGAGGCAAAGGGGTTCTAACCCCCAGTTGTCCCAGGGAGAAGTCAAGATAATCAGGTAGACAACAAGAGGCAAAGGGGTTCTAACCCCCAGTTGTCCCAGGGAGAAGTCAAGATAATCAGGTAGACAACAAGAGGCAAAGGGGTTCTAACCCCCAGTTGTCCCAGGGAGAAGTCAAGATAATCAGGTAGACAACAAGAGGCAAAGGGGTTCTAACCCCCAGTTGTCCCAGGGAGAAGTCAAGATAATCAGGTAGACAACAAGAGGCAAAGGGGTTCTAACCCCCAGTTGTCCCAGGGAGAAGTCAAGATAATCAGGTAGACAACAAGAGGCAAAGGGGTTCTAACCCCCAGTTGTCCCAGGGAGAAGTCAAGATAATCAGGTAGACAACAAGAGGCAAAGGGGTTCTAACCCCCAGTTGTCCCAGGGAGAAGTCAAGATAATCAGGTAGACAACAAGAGGCAAAGGGGTTCTAACCCCCAGTTGTCCCAGGGAGAAGTCAAGATAATCAGGTAGACAACAAGAGGCAAAGGGGTTCTAACCCCCAGTTGTCCCAGGGAGAAGTCAAGATAATCAGGTAGACAACAAGAGGCAAAGGGGTTCTAACCCCCAGTTGTCCCAGGGAGAAGTCAAGATAATCAGGTAGACAACAAGAGGCAAAGGGGTTCTAACCCCCAGTTGTCCCAGGGAGAAGTCAAGATAATCAGGTAGACAACAAGAGGCAAAGGGGTTCTAACCCCCAGTTGTCCCAGGGAGAAGTCAAGATAATCAGGTAGACAACAAGAGGCAAAGGGGTTCTAACCCCCAGTTGTCCCAGGGAGAAGTCAAGATAATCAGGTAGACAACAAGAGGCAAAGGGGTTCTAACCCCCAGTTGTCCCAGGGAGAAGTCAAGATAATCAGGTAGACAACAAGAGGCAAAGGGGTTCTAACCCCCAGTTGTCCCAGGGAGAAGTCAAGATAATCAGGTAGACAACAAGAGGCAAAGGGGTTCTAACCCCCAGTTGTCCCAGGGAGAAGTCAAGATAATCAGGTAGACAACAAGAGGCAAAGGGGTTCTAACCCCCAGTTGTCCCAGGGAGAAGTCAAGATAATCAGGTAGACAACAAGAGGCAAAGGGGTTCTAACCCCCAGTTGTCCCAGGGAGAAGTCAAGATAATCAGGTAGACAACAAGAGGCAAAGGGGTTCTAACCCCCAGTTGTCCCAGGGAGAAGTCAAGATAATCAGGTAGACAACAAGAGGCAAAGGGGTTCTAACCCCCAGTTGTCCCAGGGAGAAGTCAAGATAATCAGGTAGACAACAAGAGGCAAAGGGGTTCTAACCCCCAGTTGTCCCAGGGAGAAGTCAAGATAATCAGGTAGACAACAAGAGGCAAAGGGGTTCTAACCCCCAGTTGTCCCAGGGAGAAGTCAAGATAATCAGGTAGACAACAAGAGGCAAAGGGGTTCTAACCCCCAGTTGTCCCAGGGAGAAGTCAAGATAATCAGGTAGACAACAAGAGGCAAAGGGGTTCTAACCCCCAGTTGTCCCAGGGAGAAGTCAAGATAATCAGGTAGACAACAAGAGGCAAAGGGGTTCTAACCCCCAGTTGTCCCAGGGAGAAGTCAAGATAATCAGGTAGACAACAAGAGGCAAAGGGGTTCTAACCCCCAGTTGTCCCAGGGAGAAGTCAAGATAATCAGGTAGACAACAAGAGGCAAAGGGGTTCTAACCCCCAGTTGTCCCAGGGAGAAGTCAAGATAATCAGGTAGACAACAAGAGGCAAAGGGGTTCTAACCCCCAGTTGTCCCAGGGAGAAGTCAAGATAATCAGGTAGACAACAAGAGGCAAAGGGGTTCTAACCCCCAGTTGTCCCAGGGAGAAGTCAAGATAATCAGGTAGACAACAAGAGGCAAAGGGGTTCTAACCCCCAGTTGTCCCAGGGAGAAGTCAAGATAATCAGGTAGACAACAAGAGGCAAAGGGGTTCTAACCCCCAGTTGTCCCAGGGAGAAGTCAAGATAATCAGGTAGACAACAAGAGGCAAAGGGGTTCTAACCCCCAGTTGTCCCAGGGAGAAGTCAAGATAATCAGGTAGACAACAAGAGGCAAAGGGGTTCTAACCCCCAGTTGTCCCAGGGAGAAGTCAAGATAATCAGGTAGACAACAAGAGGCAAAGGGGTTCTAACCCCCAGTTGTCCCAGGGAGAAGTCAAGATAATCAGGTAGACAACAAGAGGCAAAGGGGTTCTAACCCCCAGTTGTCCCAGGGAGAAGTCAAGATAATCAGGTAGACAACAAGAGGCAAAGGGGTTCTAACCCCCAGTTGTCCCAGGGAGAAGTCAAGATAATCAGGTAGACAACAAGAGGCAAAGGGGTTCTAACCCCCAGTTGTCCCAGGGAGAAGTCAAGATAATCAGGTAGACAACAAGAGGCAAAGGGGTTCTAACCCCCAGTTGTCCCAGGGAGAAGTCAAGATAATCAGGTAGACAACAAGAGGCAAAGGGGTTCTAACCCCCAGTTGTCCCAGGGAGAAGTCAAGATAATCAGGTAGACAACAAGAGGCAAAGGGGTTCTAACCCCCAGTTGTCCCAGGGAGAAGTCAAGATAATCAGGTAGACAACAAGAGGCAAAGGGGTTCTAACCCCCAGTTGTCCCAGGGAGAAGTCAAGATAATCAGGTAGACAACAAGAGGCAAAGGGGTTCTAACCCCCAGTTGTCCCAGGGAGAAGTCAAGATAATCAGGTAGACAACAAGAGGCAAAGGGGTTCTAACCCCCAGTTGTCCCAGGGAGAAGTCAAGATAATCAGGTAGACAACAAGAGGCAAAGGGGTTCTAACCCCCAGTTGTCCCAGGGAGAAGTCAAGATAATCAGGTAGACAACAAGAGGCAAAGGGGTTCTAACCCCCAGTTGTCCCAGGGAGAAGTCAAGATAATCAGGTAGACAACAAGAGGCAAAGGGGTTCTAACCCCCAGTTGTCCCAGGGAGAAGTCAAGATAATCAGGTAGACAACAAGAGGCAAAGGGGTTCTAACCCCCAGTTGTCCCAGGGAGAAGTCAAGATAATCAGGTAGACAACAAGAGGCAAAGGGGTTCTAACCCCCAGTTGTCCCAGGGAGAAGTCAAGATAATCAGGTAGACAACAAGAGGCAAAGGGGTTCTAACCCCCAGTTGTCCCAGGGAGAAGTCAAGATAATCAGGTAGACAACAAGAGGCAAAGGGGTTCTAACCCCCAGTTGTCCCAGGGAGAAGTCAAGATAATCAGGTAGACAACAAGAGGCAAAGGGGTTCTAACCCCCAGTTGTCCCAGGGAGAAGTCAAGATAATCAGGTAGACAACAAGAGGCAAAGGGGTTCTAACCCCCAGTTGTCCCAGGGAGAAGTCAAGATAATCAGGTAGACAACAAGAGGCAAAGGGGTTCTAACCCCCAGTTGTCCCAGGGAGAAGTCAAGATAATCAGGTAGACAACAAGAGGCAAAGGGGTTCTAACCCCCAGTTGTCCCAGGGAGAAGTCAAGATAATCAGGTAGACAACAAGAGGCAAAGGGGTTCTAACCCCCAGTTGTCCCAGGGAGAAGTCAAGATAATCAGGTAGACAACAAGAGGCAAAGGGGTTCTAACCCCCAGTTGTCCCAGGGAGAAGTCAAGATAATCAGGTAGACAACAAGAGGCAAAGGGGTTCTAACCCCCAGTTGTCCCAGGGAGAAGTCAAGATAATCAGGTAGACAACAAGAGGCAAAGGGGTTCTAACCCCCAGTTGTCCCAGGGAGAAGTCAAGATAATCAGGTAGACAACAAGAGGCAAAGGGGTTCTAACCCCCAGTTGTCCCAGGGAGAAGTCAAGATAATCAGGTAGACAACAAGAGGCAAAGGGGTTCTAACCCCCAGTTGTCCCAGGGAGAAGTCAAGATAATCAGGTAGACAACAAGAGGCAAAGGGGTTCTAACCCCCAGTTGTCCCAGGGAGAAGTCAAGATAATCAGGTAGACAACAAGAGGCAAAGGGGTTCTAACCCCCAGTTGTCCCAGGGAGAAGTCAAGATAATCAGGTAGACAACAAGAGGCAAAGGGGTTCTAACCCCCAGTTGTCCCAGGGAGAAGTCAAGATAATCAGGTAGACAACAAGAGGCAAAGGGGTTCTAACCCCCAGTTGTCCCAGGGAGAAGTCAAGATAATCAGGTAGACAACAAGAGGCAAAGGGGTTCTAACCCCCAGTTGTCCCAGGGAGAAGTCAAGATAATCAGGTAGACAACAAGAGGCAAAGGGGTTCTAACCCCCAGTTGTCCCAGGGAGAAGTCAAGATAATCAGGTAGACAACAAGAGGCAAAGGGGTTCTAACCCCCAGTTGTCCCAGGGAGAAGTCAAGATAATCAGGTAGACAACAAGAGGCAAAGGGGTTCTAACCCCCAGTTGTCCCAGGGAGAAGTCAAGATAATCAGGTAGACAACAAGAGGCAAAGGGGTTCTAACCCCCAGTTGTCCCAGGGAGAAGTCAAGATAATCAGGTAGACAACAAGAGGCAAAGGGGTTCTAACCCCCAGTTGTCCCAGGGAGAAGTCAAGATAATCAGGTAGACAACAAGAGGCAAAGGGGTTCTAACCCCCAGTTGTCCCAGGGAGAAGTCAAGATAATCAGGTAGACAACAAGAGGCAAAGGGGTTCTAACCCCCAGTTGTCCCAGGGAGAAGTCAAGATAATCAGGTAGACAACAAGAGGCAAAGGGGTTCTAACCCCCAGTTGTCCCAGGGAGAAGTCAAGATAATCAGGTAGACAACAAGAGGCAAAGGGGTTCTAACCCCCAGTTGTCCCAGGGAGAAGTCAAGATAATCAGGTAGACAACAAGAGGCAAAGGGGTTCTAACCCCCAGTTGTCCCAGGGAGAAGTCAAGATAATCAGGTAGACAACAAGAGGCAAAGGGGTTCTAACCCCCAGTTGTCCCAGGGAGAAGTCAAGATAATCAGGTAGACAACAAGAGGCAAAGGGGTTCTAACCCCCAGTTGTCCCAGGGAGAAGTCAAGATAATCAGGTAGACAACAAGAGGCAAAGGGGTTCTAACCCCCAGTTGTCCCAGGGAGAAGTCAAGATAATCAGGTAGACAACAAGAGGCAAAGGGGTTCTAACCCCCAGTTGTCCCAGGGAGAAGTCAAGATAATCAGGTAGATGTACACATACAAGCCGCGTCTAACATAGAACGGTCCACTGAACTATGTTTCGGCGTGAAAAGTATGGGCACATACCAGACCAAGCTCAATATGGAAAGGTGCAAGCCATAAATGAAAGGTGATACAATGAATGCATGCAAGCTACAATGCAATATCTACAAATATTACAATGATGCATGACAATGCAACTATTTACGATGGTGCATGACAATGCATGTTTTTTTTTTTTGTTTTTGTTTTTGAGATGCAAATGCATGATGATGCATGATTTTGAAGTGCGCGACAACGCGCGGCTTTTGAGATGCACGTGAACTTGAATATGCGACGACGCGAGTCGCTAGAAGTACATGTATAATGCAACTTATCAAAAGTCGCTCGGGCACGACAAACACCGAAGGACTTGCACATTCAGAGGATTTAGGGTCTCCTAGACCGTAAAAATTCTCGATATGTCTCATTCGGAGTATACCATACCTGTGCGGTTCATCTGGTTGCACCAGCCTTAAATGAATCGTACATATAATATCGTGCCTGCAAAGAAAACAAACTTAACAGGTATAATGTGATTAACAACATGCATATTAATGTACATAGAAATGCGTGACAACGCAAAGCAAGCGGGAAGCATAACAATGCTGTGAAGGCACAGACATGTAAGTGGAGCACGCGGTCTATGCAGGCAACGAAATTGATCATAAGCATGCGGTCTACGCAAGCAATGAAGTTGGTTACAAACATGCAGTCTACGCAAGTAAAACATGCGGTCTACGCAGGTAATGAATTTGAACATAAGAATGCGGTCCACGCAAGCAGAACATGCGGTCTACGCAAGTAAAACATGCGGTCTACGCAAAATAGCCATGCGGTCTACGCAAGCAAAACATGCGGTCTACGCAAGCAAAACATGCGGTCTACGCAAGCAAAACATGCGGTCTACGCAAGCAAAACATGCGGTCTACGCAAGCAAAACATGCGGTCTACGCAAGCAAAACATGCGGTCTACGCAAGCAAAACATGCGGTCTACGCAAGCAAAACATGCGGTCTACGCAAGCAAAACATGCGGTCTACGCAAGCAAAACATGCGGTCTACGCAAGCAAAACATGCGGTCTACGCAAGCAAAACATGCGGTCTACGCAAGCAAAACATGCGGTCTACGCAAGCAAAACATGCGGTCTACGCAAGCAAAACATGCGGTCTACGCAAGCAAAACATGCGGTCTACGCAAGCAAAACATGCGGTCTACGCAAGCAAAACATGCGGTCTACGCAAGCAAAACATGCGGTCTACGCAAGCAAAACATGCGGTCTACGCAAGCAAAACATGCGGTCTACGCAAGCAAAACATGCGGTCTACGCAAGCAAAACATGCGGTCTACGCAAGCAAAACATGCGGTCTACGCAAGCAAAACATGCGGTCTACGCAAGCAAAACATGCGGTCTACGCAAGCAAAACATGCGGTCTACGCAAGCAAAACATGCGGTCTACGCAAGCAAAACATGCGGTCTACGCAAGCAAAACATGCGGTCTACGCAAGCAAAACATGCGGTCTACGCAAGCAAAACATGCGGTCTACGCAAGCAAAACATGCGGTCTACGCAAGCAAAACATGCGGTCTACGCAAGCAAAACATGCGGTCTACGCAAGCAAAACATGCGGTCTACGCAAGCAAAACATGCGGTCTACGCAAGCAAAACATGCGGTCTACGCAAGCAAAACATGCGGTCTACGCAAGCAAAACATGCGGTCTACGCAAGCAAAACATGCGGTCTACGCAAGCAAAACATGCGGTCTACGCAAGCAAAACATGCGGTCTACGCAAGCAAAACATGCGGTCTACGCAAGCAAAACATGCGGTCTACGCAAGCAAAACATGCGGTCTACGCAAGCAAAACATGCGGTCTACGCAAGCAAAACATGCGGTCTACGCAAGCAAAACATGCGGTCTACGCAAGCAAAACATGCGGTCTACGCAAGCAAAACATGCGGTCTACGCAAGTAACGTAATTAATTATAAACGTGCGGTTTACGCAAGCAAAACATGCGGTCTACGCAAGTAAAACATGCGGTCTACGCAAACAAAACATGCGGTCTACGCAAACAAAACATGCGGTCTACGCAAACAAAACATGCGGTCTACGCAAACAAAACATGCGGTCTACGCAAACAAAACATGCGGTCTACGCAAACAAAACATGCGGTCTACGCAAACAAAACATGCGGTCTACGCAAACAAAACATGCGGTCTACGCAAACAAAACATGCGGTCTACGCAAACAAAACATGCGGTCTACGCAAACAAAACATGCGGTCTACGCAAACAAAACATGCGGTCTACGCAAACAAAACATGCGGTCTACGCAAACAAAACATGCGGTCTACGCAAACAAAACATGCGGTCTACGCAAACAAAACATGCGGTCTACGCAAACAAAACATGCGGTCTACGCAAACAAAACATGCGGTCTACGCAAGCAAAACATGCGGTCTAAG
>NW_021028542.1:31333-54479 GCF_004153795.1 Camellia sinensis
TGTAGTTTCAATGACTTTATTGATTTGGCTGAACACCTTGGACTTTTGTTATGTCTGCTCATGCTTGACTTGATTTAATAGAGGACGTTGGTTTTGGACTGTTAGACTGAACCTTGAACTCGAACTCAATAGATATCATGCTTATGTTTATTGATCAATATTGTATGTTGTTTCAATCGTTTCGAGTGTGTGCACTATTGTATTGTCATGCCTATGGTAGTGCCTTAGTGCAGACATCCAGTATTTTACCTTTCTATTCACAAAGTTGTGCTTGGGAGATTTTGTTGCTTGCCATCTGCATTCCGAAAACAGGTGTGTGCACGTCTCTCGATGCTTAAAGCTCGTTTGTATCAAAAGCGACTCGCCTATATAAGTGTGCAATGTGATGTTGGATGTCCAGGTGCAATGCCATTTAAGGTTTGTCCGGGGCTCACCTCTGAAGCAATATGTGCTAATCAAACGCATAGCAACAACTGGCTACTGGTTTTACCGTGGTTTAGGCAAGGAACCCTCTCCTTCGAATTCTAACGCAGAAGGTTAGTGCATATCGAGGACCATCACAATTACGCTATATACCATTCAGATAATTATAGGTACAAGGTTGCTTACCCGAATGTATGTTAGGCCATCCTTGCCAATGTTCTTGAAAGCCTGACATTGCGTGCCTTATGCACGCTAAGTATAGGTGAGCCTCCAAAACAAAATAGGCGGGAAACCCCTCCCTCACCTACTATATGTGAGTGGTGTTTTGGCGTCCTTCTATTCGTTGCCTATGGATTTGTCATAGAGAGTGTAGCTCCTAATGCAGGGGACACACATTATTGCTCGATGTCATGTTCGGAAGACTTGTATAGTAATTTCCTTTCAGACCGAGGGGCACAGGTCATTTCTGAGTATTAGGAAACGTTATTAGGGTATTGCATTCGTTGACTAATCTGCGTGGTGCATGCTAATATCTAGCTCATTTCACGCTTATTTTGGGTAACTGTCTCCGTGATGACTTGAGGTGAGAGTGACAGTGATGGAGATATAGAAGGGCTTAAAGAGTGCTGAGTTGATTGAGTTGGCACTCTCTTAGTGGTGCTATTTGAAACCTAAAGTTTGCATTACTTGTGGGTTTCTTTTGAGGTCGGCATCATGCATTGGAAAATGCGTGATGTGGGTGGTCCAAGAACCAAGGCACATGTCCGTCTTTTGCTAAAAGTCATGTCAGCTTATAAGATGATAGATTTTAAGGGACTGAGGAAAATCGACTTGTTTGGGTTTTTTGTATATATCCTTCATCAGTTTACATCAGGGGTGTCCCCAGCACGCACATCTTGGATAAGTATATATTAACTGACTGACCAATACTGTGTATGCCTCTGTCCTGTTTGCCGCTTATAGCTCCGTAGTTGCTAGCAGTGAGTACTTGTATGATCAGGAACGCACGAAGTTCTCTGATCAAGGATTACTAGGTATATATGAAACACTGCAACCTGTAGAACGTCCCCCTGGCCAGCAATGGGCGCCCGCGTGCACTACAGTTCGCGGGACTACGATTTTGTGTCACGGTTTCTATTTCTTAATCTTGAACCAAGAGTCCAAAATCTGACAATCGTTTTGAGAAACGATTTTTTAGAAAAGAAGTGCCAAACATGGACTGCTTTGCCTAGAATACAGAAAGTCACAACCTCTAAATAACTAGAGATAATGTAGATAGAATTTAGAGGAAACCGCTCTGGACACTCGGGATCGCGGACACTATTTTCTCTTTGGCCAGACAGCATTCAAGCAAATTGCCTCTGATGTCGCGCCTGCATTCGCAATAAAAGCAACAAGTTCTGTCTCGGCTCGGGGAAGCTAGGGTACGATTGGAGCGAAAGCGATCAGCTATGAGCACCCCTCAGTCGCCCGATCTAAAGAACCGGCCTCTACTAACGCATGATATGGGATGTGCTCTTGAAAACGTTATGGATGTTCTTATTACGCGGTTATATAGCCTGATGAAGAGTACCTTTAGAGAGGTTAATAGCGAGCGAGCAAAAACTATTAGTATCAATCGTAAGCACTCTGAATTTGGAAATCAAGAGTCGATTAGAGCAATATCCCGTTTGTTTTTGAAAAGCGCTTTCGCGTTATTCTCTTGGCTGATAGCGGATGGTAGATGAGGCTAAATACCACCTAGATTTCAATGAGCTTTTCCAAGCTCAGAATCAATCTCTGAGAGACTAACACCCTCCCACAGGTCACTCTAGCAAGGACAATTTAAGGTACACACAGAGTGAGGAAGCAGTTTAACCCCAGCAGGGGAGCCACTACATCTGTTCGTGCGCCGACACATCAGTGCACGGACGCATGTCGCGTGTCGGACATGTAGAAACCATAAATACGTACATCGTACTGCCGTGCCAAACACACTCACGATATCTCTACTACGCTCTTACGCGGACACTATGTTATTTTCCCTAAGTTCTATAATATATGGCTTGCGCCATCTATATGATCTAATAAGGATTGCGATTATGGATAGGTGAACCTGTCAATAACTAAAATATTTAAAATAATCAATTTGGTACATGTTGTAAATAGCTAGTATCAAGTTAGTGTTGCAAGTTCAATGTATTCTAGTTATGGAAATGAGAGTATCAAAATTTGCCACGGGTTAGAAGCGTGAGTACCGAGCCTAAATGCCATGCAATACAAATGCAATGAATGCAATCCGCCACTGCATAGCATAAGTATGCTAAATCAAACGTTGCCCGCAGCGATAATAGCGGAGAGCCAATATCAACACGTGTAGAGTTAAGATGATTGTAGATGTGAGGGGTAGGATGTGTATAAAGAGTCTAATACTCGCAGACGATTCGGTACACAGTCTCATTTACTTTCATACGCGCTTTTTATTTACCGCGACGTGCTCATCCCACTGGAAATGGTAAGAATTTATTAAGGGGCAAAACACAACAAACACTATTACAGATCTTGTGCTTCTCAATTTGCGATCGGACCTCAGGGACGAACATTATGACAATAATTACAGAACTCTCACAGTTTCATCTATATTCCTATGAGCAGATGCTATTGTAAATTTTGAGAGATTGTCAACTAAATGCATTCTTACGGTAATCAGTTTAACCGAAGACTAAAACTTTTAGCTAGGAAAACAGTAATAAACCGCCACCGGTATCGAGCTAAGGGCGCGATCTGAACATGTATAGCTTCGCCATGGTGTACTTCCTTGCTCAGAGTTCAATAAGTCTAGAACTTAATGTGATAATTAGTGCATTTTACATGGACATGGTCCCTCAGCTGGATGATGGTCGTTCAGACGGTCTGCCATCTTTAGCGAACATTGTTCGTTATGCGATTGCATTGAAAGGTCTGTTTTCCTTCTTTACTCCATCCGTGAGGTGCACATTTGCGCGAACAACGCTTTCGGATCATTGCCTAGTGTGTTTCCTTTTGGCACTACAACTAAAGTAGTCCTGTGTATGGTTATGGCAGGCGGAGTACTATGTAACCATCATCATCTGTCCGGCGCTCTTCACAATTTAGGAGTCAATTCGGAGTGCACGATAAGTCCACATGTTACCAATGTACAGCATGCTGCATAGATACAGCATATGACCATGTGACCTCAGACATTGCTTATGTGGTTGTTGAAAGCATTTCAGGACAGAGGTGAAAAAAGGATATGAGACTGTTTGTTGCAATGGTGGTGAAGGACCGGATCTGGTTTAGCACACTGTTGGAAAAACTCGTTGAATAACCATCACGGATACTATTTAGGCGCTCTACTTGCGGTAGTAAACGGCATACAATATATGATGTGGTCTCCATAGAAGGAATCTGCAAACTTGAACTAGCAATCAGAGTGGCAAGTGCAAACACAGATCAGAGCACACGCGGTCAATATTGCTCAATAGATGTCATAATTAAATGCTCAGTCTACAATAATGGCATGTCTCTTTATTCATCGGTAAATAGAGATCCAAGATAGCTGGCATGTATGTCTCGGTTCTCTGTTTGCTGTGACCGACCATTACACACTAGGTGCATACTTCCTCATTGTCCACTAGATGGCCCAAAAGAGTCAAAGTGTTGCAACCTGTTCTGATTAGATCAATTGAAATGCAAGGAAACTAACAGCAAAACAACCCACCATAAAAGGGTCCTATATTTTCTATCACCAAAGTCAAGAACAAGGCATGCATGCGAGATGTTACTGGCACCATAGGCATAAAGACTAAGGAATAGCAACATGGCATGGCAAGGCACTTATGCAGCATTACAGTCAAACATGAGGCAATGCAAAAATGGATGAAAAGATGGACTTCATAGCATGAATTTTGGGCAGCTCTAAATAGGCCCAAACGTGGGCCAAGTGACCAAAAATAAAGGACCAAAACACCATACACCACTGCACGTGTTTAAAGGGCGCAATGCTTAGCACAATTGAACGAACGTCTCTAAGCACACTTGAAAGAGGCCATTAAACCCATGGGGACCCTAATGGCATGCAAACGGGTAACATTGAAAAGTCATGATAAGATGGGTCAAACCAAAGCAACAAGATAAGCTAGATACATGTAGCTATGCCAATGGTTCACAGCTACTGTGAAGCAATGTCAAAGGGCTTAAACCAATAAGCTAAAGGTCCAACATCTGCTGCACAAGGCTAAGGGACTTAAAATAGGTTTCAAGACAACTAAAACCATGCAAAATGGAACTCTTAGATGGCTATAATTTGTCAAATTCGCAAATGCAGGTCTGTGCATATGGCCAAAACATGGAGCTATATCTAGCTATTGACAAGCTTTTAAAGCATTTGAAAGAAGTACTACCATAGTAAAGCATATAGGGCAGTCAATGGTGACGCAATATGACATGGTTGATGGCTTCCAAAGTCACACAAAATTAATAGTCGAAAATTGTTCTCAGCTAATCACTTCACATACTTAAGGCCTGACAACGCCGTAAATGCAAAGGGGCTTATACCTAATGCATGCCAAATGCCTGACCCCAAAACGACCATGGACAACCTAAGACATGGCAAAATTATGCACAAAAAACCTTCACAAGACTAAGCCTAAAACATGCTTGAAACAAGGGCTAACAACCTAAGGCATTTAAAATAGGCAATAACAAGGCATTACATATGGTAGGTAATGCAAGCATGCATGGTGTACCAAAACCAACAATAATACAGAGGTCATATATGATATAATAAAGGCACAAAAAACAGCCAAGAACAGGTCAACACATAGTCTAACATGATGCTCCTCAAGAGGCCAAAAAATGGTCCATTTCAGGACAACAAGGGAGGGGGGGCCCTCCCCTTTTGGAGACTTCAAGGCACCATCTCACCATTGAAATCCCTCAAGATTTCAGTGGTGAAGAGGCCCAACACACCAAGTCTCGAAGCTTGCACAAAAATAGCACAAAATGGGGCCCTTTCAAGGCCTAAAGAGGGGTCAAACACCTCCAAAACACAAAACACTCTAAACAAACAATTAAGAGGGCTAAAAAACAGACTTTTTGTATTATACCTCACTAAGCACACAAAACAGTTCTAAGATAGGACAAAACAAGATGCAAAATGGGGTAAAAAGGGGTAAGATTCTTACCCTTCGAAGACCTCTTCAACAATGATGCTCCAATGGCCTCTCTTGGCTTGAACTCAGCTCCAAACCTCAAAACCAACCCTCTTAGAACCTCAGTAGCTAAAGTGCAAGGTGAAACAACTATGTGTTTGTGTGCATGTAGAAGACACAACACAACCTTTAACACACACAAGAGGGAGTATATAGAGATAGAAAGTGTTATGGTTTCGCTAACCCTAGAACTCGCAAACCCTAAAAATGAATGCTATCTAAAAATATCTAAGGTGTCTCAAGTGTCTAAACCCTTAAGCAAGAAGAGAAACCTCTCTCTTTATAGAGGCTTTTGTCTTGTAAAGCTTACAAGCAAAGCTTCTTAAAGAGGGAGATCCTCCATACACGTGTATGGAGGGAGCAAAAAGCAAGACAAGCTGTCTCAAATAATCTGCAAAAGCAGATGCCACAGTAGTCGGCCGGCCAAAGATGCCATTTTGGCAAAAAAGAGTTGCCGACCAGGCACTAATAGTGCTGACCGCAATATACATTGCGGTGAGACAAACATGCAAGACAAACAAGATATGCGCCCGAAGGCGGGGGCAAGATGTAATGATGGACTTAAGCATGGTTTAGGCAGCCCTCATTAGGCCTAAAACAGTGGCCAAGGTGCTAAAAAATGAAGGACTAATAGGCACACAAACATGCATGCAAATGATCTCCAACACTTCAAGCATTAAAGAGCAATTCTCAAGCACACTCAAGAGGATGCAAACATGGACATATAGCATGCAAATTAAGCCTTGAAAATCATGCAAGAACATGGTGCCAAACCAACCCAAATAATGCAATCAAGGTATGCAAGCAAAGTCCAAGATTAAAAGGAGGCTAAAGGGGTATTGAACCACACTTAACAAGACCAAACATGGCAAGAATCCAATGACCCAAAACAGAGTTTTAGCGCCTAAAACAAAGCCCAAAAGATTACTTAGATGGCATCTAAGTGACTTGAATTCAAAAGCATGCACAATGACCAAAATATGGAGCATGCAACACGAACCTTTGACACATCAAAGGGGCCATGAAATGCAAGCATACAAGAATACTAAGTGGACTGAAATGACATGGAAAATGGTCCCAACCCACTAAATCAAAGCCAGTAATGCATTCTATACACTCACACCCTTAAGGCCAACAAGCCAAAATGCAAAGGGGCTATAAAATGCATGCCAAAGTCGACCCAAACAACTAAGGACAGACCTTAATCATGGCAAAATAAACAAGAAGGCTTCACAAAGCCAAGCATAAAACATGCTAGAACAATGGTTTACAACCTAAGGCATGTTAGGGCAACAAAATGGCATTACAAGGCATGTATGCTAAGAAAGCATGGTGTACCAAAATCAACTTAAAACAATGCTATTTCATGGAAAAATAAGCATAAATAATAGCTAAGGCATGGTCAACAAGAGCCTAAGCTAGGTGCTCCCTCAAGAGGCAAAAATGGTCCTTTTCAAGGACAACAAGGAGAGGGGGTGGCCCTCTTCTTCTTGGGACCTCAAGGCACCATCCTCACCTTTGAAATCCCTCAAGATTTCCGTGGTGAGGAGGCCCAAACACCAAGGTCTCGGAGCTCTCCCAAAATGGCACAAGATGGAGCCTTACAAGGCTTAAGAGGGGTCAAACAACCCCAAAGCTTGAAGCAACCTGAAACAACTATTTAGAGGGCCTAAAAATAGAACTTTTTTATGTTATACACAAAGCTCAAAAACAATTTAAAGATAGGCTAAAAAGCTATACAAGAATGGGGTAAAAATGGACAAAAGTCTTACCCTTGTAGACCCTCTTGACAAATGGTAGACCAGCTGTCTCCTTAGGTCCAATCCAGCTTCAAAACTTTGAAAACAATCCCCTAGAACCTCAATAGCCAAGGGAAGGTGTAATATTAGGTGTTTGTGTACAAAACTAAGGCTTAAACACACACAATACAAGAGAATGAGAGATATAGATATAGGATAGATAGAAAACCCTAAACCTAGAACCAGAGCTTCTCTAACAATTTTTTGTAACCCTAATGCCAAGAGAGGAGCCCTCTTCTTATAGGCAACTCCCTCTTGTAAGGCTTCCAAAACAAGCCATCCAAGAGGGAAATCCCTCCATACACGTGTATGGAGGGGAACAGAGTGGGTGCCAGCTATCACAGCTGGCACAAAATATCTACTAAAAGTAGATGAACAGTGATCGGCCATTCAAAATTGCCATTTTGGAAAAATAAATGGCCGACCGGCAACAAAGAGTGCCGACCGGCAATATACATTGCCGATGGAATAAAATCACTGGCCGGTGCCGATGGCATAAAATCACTGGCCGGTGGCCTCAAGCCATGGCCGGTGATGTGTGGGGGTGCCTCACAAGGCATTCCCTGCCCCTCCAAGGCAAAATACAAGTGTTTGGTGCAAAACCAGACACAACACGGTCGAGTTGAGAGATCCCGAGGCAAGGCGCGCAACCGAGACCTTCGGGAACTCAAGACGAACACAAACAAGGGTAATCACCAAGTGTTCCAATGGTGACGTCCAAGTCTTGAGGACAGTCAAAAATGGGGTGTCTACAAGGAGGGGTAGGTTTGATTCTCAAACCATCAATCGATGCAAATTGCTTGCGTGATGGCCTAAGAACCAAGGGATATAATCTCAATAAATGAAACTAAAGACAAACAAGAACCTCTCCCTATCATTATATTGATCAAGGGAAGTGGTTGACATTGACTCTTGAACCGTTTTCATCACTAACAATTTTGAAATGACTCAAGACTCAATGAGTTCAATTAACATCTGATTGAACCCAAACCATTTTATTATCTTCCTCCATTTCATCCATTGATTACCCTTTTTAATTACCTTTCAATTCATTACTCATTTTAGTCCAAAATGAGCATTAACTCCACCAAAGGAGGGAAGGGTCAAACCAAGGATTGGTTTAGGCATGAGAGAGATGTCATGCCATTGGTAATGAACCTCCGAAGAGATTAGACCATTAAGCACAACGATCTCTATCTCAAGCTTAAACAAACAATCAGTTTGAAACGACTCTCAAAGAAATGAAGAAGGCAAGAAATGAGAGAAGTATAGAGATGATTAGAGGTGAATACAAGTATGAAAAGTATGAAATAAATGCTATCAACTCAAATAGGTCGGTGTCTAATACCTAAAACACCAAACCTATGAGGACTATTACACTACAAGCATGCTAACCAAAGCACAAATGAAATAAACAACCTAAAACAATCCTAAGAAAGCTCAAAACAACACTGAAATTCATATGGAAAGGCTTGAAAAAGTAAGCTATAATATTGAGAAAATTAAGCTAGTAAACAAACACAAGGAGGGGAGGCTAATCCCTCAATTTTTGGGACTTCAAAACACCATTTTTAGCCTATGAAAACCTCTGAAATTCAATGGTAAAAAGCTCAAAAAAAAAAAAAAAGATAATGAAAATGTTGGAAACACAAAGGTAAAAGCCTAGAAGACAAGGTTCAAACAGGGGTGATCCACTACTCTACCCTTGATGGCTTTAAACCACAAGTTTCAGCCCACAAATACAGGTGAAAAATAGCCTAAAAATTGTAAGAAAAGATAGGAAAGAAATGACACAAAAGAGCTAGGATATATACCTCTTGAGGAGGAGTGATCCTTTGAATTACAAGCCACTAATTTCACACCCTCAAGAGCTAAAAGGAAAGCTCAAACACCTTAGCAAAGGACTCTCAAGGTTTGGTTTAGAGTGTCTAGGCAAAGGGTATGGAAGTTGCAAAGGAGAGAGAAATGTAGAGAGAGAAATATTTTCCAAAACTTGTTTGCACAAATTTTTCTAACCCTAAATTATTAGAGGGAGTCATCTATATACATAAATATATGAGACTATCTCAGAAATATCTATACAGACACAACTGGTGCAGTGTATGCAACTGTAGAGATAGCTAGCATAGTTGTCAAAAGATCTGTGTTTTTTACACAAGTGGCCGGCAGGTCACTAGTGGGTTTGTAGGCCCCTGGATGGTCAGGCATAAAAAAAAAAAAAAAAAAAAATATTTTGGTCCAAAAATGGTATAAGGTTGTAGGTTTTTAAGGCTCAAATTCGAGGCTTTCTGCTGAGGAAATCGAGCATTTGACAAGCGTGTGCATACATCAATGGGTGATCAATCGGTGGCACCCAAGTCTTAAGGCCGTAAAAAATGGGGTATCTACAGCTGCCATTCTGCTTAGGTCGCAGGCATGCCATGCTGCCAAGGTTGCGTACAGGCTAGGCAGCCAAGTTAGCCAGGTCACAGGCAAGGCCGCGCATAGGCTAGGCAGCCATGCTGGCTAGGCCCCAGGCATGCCATGCCACCATGGCCGCATGCAGGCCCGGTTGGCATGCTGCCAAGGCTTCAGTCACGCCATGTGTGGCTTTACTTTTGTGCTCCTTTCGGATATGACTAGCCCTACAGTTTGGACTCTAGTGGTTCTGAGAGGGGACTGCTTTGCCAGATTTGAATCAAATGCCAAAAATGGACTGCTTTGCCAGATTTCAAAGTCGCCACCTAAATATTTTTGGAAAATTTAGGAAACTCGAGACTCGTGCCAAAGGCCACTTATCCGTCATCACCAAAGTGTCTCGGTTCGGGAACTTAGGTATGAGAGGGGAAGGTCATGAATTGATCACCCCATTCGCCCAATCAACGATCGACCTCTACTAATCATGATGTAATTTTTATCTACATTATATGCTCTTGTTCCGATTACTAAACTAACTTTACTAGGTGATACACGCAAGTGCAGACCAATTTGCAAAAGTTGGAACATTTGATTTCATGTTTGTTTGAAATTGTTTTTGATACTCGTCACTTGAAAATGTGAGTTTGCATGTACATTAATCAATTTATCCCAACTTATGTAAAGAGGCCTTCATCCACTGGCATTAAAAGAGTTATATCACTTAAGCAATTAGCCTCATGATATTCATGCTTATCACGACAACAATCACACACATGAGGTTATGCTAAAGCGATAAGTGCTCACTTAGTACTCCAAGGCAAGCCAAAAGAAATAAAAGAGTTAGAAAAAATGCATGATCCTACGGATGCAAAATGACTAATGCAACACATGCAATATGCCATTTTAAATAGGTTTGGCTATTAACATGGATGTGAATCAATTTGATAGCATGCAGTCTAAGCAAGTATTCAAAGATTTTAAGCAATAACAATGCTTGGTTAGAATGATGAACCAAGCTTTTATACATGTAAGATGAGTGACGAGTGGATGCAAATCATGGAAAATGATAAGGAAAACGTGTTGCTCTATTCTACCATCATAAGCAGAGAAATGAAAGGGAGAAAGAAGTAGGGGTTGGAAGGCATACACACTTATTCCACTGTTTGCCCTCGTGCAAAAGGGTTCGAATGAATGTCCAAATGTCCGAAATAAACTAACTATTACAAAACAAAATGAATGAATAAATAACTAATTAGCTAAGTTATTACAACAAAGGCTAATAATGAATAAGAAACTAGCTACCTAATTTAACTAGCTATAATAATTACAAATAAACAAGTACTACAACAATACTAATTACAACAAAGAATAATTTACAACACTAATTACAACAATAATATGAACACTAATATTACAACATTTAATATGAACACTAATATTACAACATTTAATATGAACTAAAGATGCACGGTTTTCAGAAGTTGCTCTGTCTGCCTTCTGTGTAATTGCTCTGTTTCACCCTTAGCCACTGCTCTCTGTTTTTGCCAAAAATGCACTGCTTACCAAAACATTGGGGCCCGGCTGGCCCCCAATGAGGCCCGGTCGGGTCTAAACAAGGCCGACTGTGCCCTAATTTCATGCAAAACCTATTTTTATCCTCTGAGGTGAAAACAGTGCAGACAGAGCAGCTTAAATCCTGTTTGTCCCGCCTGTTCTTCTTTGTCATGTGGAACTTCAAGAGAAGAGCGGATTTGGTTCCAAAATCATCTACAAGCACATGTTGATGGTTTGATGATTTCAAACACAATTGGACAAAAAATTAATAAATGCAATGAAATGTGACCACCCCTCCCTTTTATCATGAATTTAGCTCAAAGAGGAAGGCAGAGACGCTTCAAGGTTCATCAAAACATCATGAATTGACGTATGACGACCCTTAACACGATGGACACGGCATAACATCCGGCCAAACCCAAGCAATACAACTTATTTTCTTTACGTTGGTTGGTTCATTTTAAGCCAATTTTATTAATCCTTTTTTATTTACCTTTCCATTACTTAATCAATTTGTCCAATAAAGAGAGTTATGTCCACTAAAAGGAGAGAAGCGTCAAACGAGAAGTTGTTTTTGGCATTAGAGAGACGTAATGCCCTGATAATAAACCTCTGAAGAGATTAAACCATTTAGCATTGTATGTATCTTTCTCATGCTTAAACAACATCCGGTTGAAACAACTCTCAAAAGAAAAGAAAAGAAAATCCAAGAAAGAAGGAATGTTGCAGAAATGATTATGCAAGGTTGATTATTTAAAATGAAACTCTTCACATGAAAATTAAGTAAATAAAGCTATCAACTCAAATGACTCGGTGTCTAAGGCCTAAACAACCGAAGCCATGATAGGGGTGCAACTTGGGCGGGCTCAATCCGAGCAACCCGAGCCCAGCTTGAATTTTTTTAGGGCTTGGACAAAATATTTTCAAATTCGGTATGGGCTTGGGCAAAAATTCAGAAGCCAGAATTAAATTTGGGCGGGCTTGGGCAAAGACGTCAAACAACCCGAGCAACCCGAAGCCCGAATTATATACATATATATATATATAGATAGATATATAAAAATATTAAATATATATATATATATAAATTATTAGCCATTACATGATATTAAAGTAATTTATATTATTAAATCATATTGAATATATATTATATATACAAACAACATAAAATTTTACTTTTTTTTCTTTTTATTTTCACTCATAAATTTTAAGGACTAGTATAGTAGCATCTCTCTTACACTATATAAATTATTTATTTTGACGGTATTAATGATTTTCTATAAATATTTTTTTTAAATAGAGTCAAATTTTAATAATTTAATAAAGTAGCTGCAAAAAAAAAAACTAAAATTCATTTACAACTTGGGCAACTCGGGCAATTCAGGTTTAACTCAGGACGGGCTTGGGCAGACAACCTCGGGTTACAATTCGGGCTTTGGCAGGTCTCAGCACAACTTGGGCTGGGCTTGGACAACCTCCCAACCCGACCGAACCCGCCCGAGTTACACCCCTAAGCCTTGAGGACTTACAACACAACAAGTATGATCTTCAAAGCATAAACTATTTAAACGAATTAAATAGCCCCTAACAGCCCCTAAAATTTAAAAAAACAGTAGCTAAAAGCAGGAGAAAGTAAATAAAAGGATTAGAGAAAAAACTATGGAACAAAGCCTAAGGAGGGGTGGCTAACCCCCTCCACTTTTTGCAATTTTAAATAACATGTTTCAACCCCAAAACAATGGCTAAAAGTGTGTTTAAGGAGCACAAATAGATAGACAAAAGCAAGAGATATAAAGCTAGTTAGCAAAATCAAGGAAAGGTGGCTAACTTTTGAGACTTTTAAACCATGTTTTCCAGCCTTTTTAAGCTCTAAAAATAAGTACGAAAACCAAAGAAAAGAGTGCAAAAACAAAAGGTATGAACTATGGGATAAGGTGTAAGAAAGGGTGTTAAGCCTCTCAACCTTTGGTAGCTCTTCAACCCCAAGTTCCAATACTTGAAATAGGTCCAAAACAGTAGGAAAACACAAGAAAAAGATAGAAAAAGATTGAAATGAAAGCAAGGAAAAAGGTGACAAGCTTATACCTCTTGAAGAGAGTAAGCTTTGGTTATTGATCAAATTTGATTCCAAACACTCTCAAGTTTATGAAATATGGTTTGAAACTCTAGCAAAAAGCTTCAAGAACAAGCTCTAATGGTGTATGTATAGTGTATGTATAGCTAAAGAAGGTTTGAGGGTCAAAGGAGGAAGAAAGATGGAAGGAGGTCTATTTAGCTCTTCAAAGCTTTTGGAAATTTTGCTAACCTTGAATTCTGAAGGAAGATGTTCTATTTATAGAATTTGAGCCAAAATGGTCAAAAATATCGGCAAACGAAGATGTTTGTTCAATTCTTGTCGGCTGTCTGTCTAGCGCCATTGAGACCCGATCGGGCCCCAAAACCTATGGACGGGCCTAAAAACACACGGACGGGCCTAAAAAGCAACCCATGAAAAGTTTTCATTGAGGTTCGACTAGTTCGAAATGGACCTGGCTGGGTCTAAAAATCTACATTTCAGGCCCGACTTCGAACGGGCATATCTCCTTCATCCGGACTCAACTTTTAGTGATTCTTGAGTCTAAATTGAAGCCTCGAAAGTCTAATTTCCAATGGTGGTGGCTTCACCTCTAAATTATAAGTGTGAAAAGAGATATGCCTAATTTAGTGAAGGTTGCTCATTCTTTCTCAAAGGATTGATGCTCAATTTCTTCCCAAACAAGTTTCCTTCTCTCCCCTCCTATTTTCTTCAACTCGAAACCTATTGTAGACACCCCATTTTTGATGGCCTTTCACGACTTGGATGGTCTTATAGGTACATCCGATGATGAGTCAGATTACTCGCCGAGTGCACGAAGCCCTCAGCGGAACGCCACAGGTTTGAGCCTTTCAAATCTTGCATCTATTTTGTCTCTTTTTTGGACCATGTCTTGGTCTTCCTCCCTTGTAGTTTTTGGCGGCCTGTTGGCCATCTATGAAGGCTGCCGGCCAGAGCTTATGGTCTGCTGGCCATTGATGTGCCTTGTCGGCCATTAATGATGCCTTGCCGACCATCACCAGTGTTTTCTGTAGATATTTTGTGCCAGCTGTGCCAGCTGGTTGTAGAGATGCTTGCATCTGTCCACACGTGGAGGGTTGGATCTCCTTGTGTAGAATTCATGTTTTGTATATATAGGGAGGCCCTCTCTCATGTTTTAAGGTTGGAAGATTTTTAAACTCAAAAATTCTCTCTCTCTCTCTCTCTCTCTCTCTCTTTCTCTCTCTACATTTCTCTCTCTCTTGAAATTTTGTGCTTACTTGCCACTTACACTACACTTTTGCATACATATCCTTAACCAAACTTCATCACCTTTGAGCTGAGGTCTCTTGAGGTCTTGTTGGAGCTCTTGAAGGTGGTTTTAGCTTGTATTTGTGCCCAAAGTTGTGCTTGGCTTCAAGAGGTATAATACTTGTCTTGTAATTTGTTTTTGTATACTTGTTTCTCCATCTTTTCCCACTATTTTTGGGGTACCTTTGAGTTGTAAAAATCTCTATTTAATGGGCTAAAATTGATGTTTTAAGCCATTTAAGGTTAGGGGGGGTGTCTTACCCTTCTTTATTCCTTGCTTTTAAGGCTTTTGCACATTTGTTTCCTATCTTTAAATCATATTTTTTGGGGCCTTTAACCACTAAATTTCAGAGTGTTTTCAGTGGCAAAAAACATGTTTTGAAGTCCAAAATTGGAGAAGTTAGCCTCCTCTCCATGTGTCTTGTTTGCAAACCTAGTTAACTCTGTTTTGGGTTGTTTGGGTCAGTTGAGTCTTGTTTTGCATAGTTGTAGTGTAATAGTCCTCACAAGTTTGGTGTTTTAGGCCATTAGGGACCTCTTGTTTTAGTTGATTACATGCTTTGGTGTTGTTTTGTACTTCATTTCAGTACTAATCACATCTGCAATCTCTCTTCTTTCTTGGTTTTTCTTTTTGCTTTGAAAGTTGCTTCAAGTCATTTGTTTGCCGAAGTGTGAAATTGAGGTTTCATACTTAATGGTTTAATCCCTTAGGGGGTTCATTACCAACGGTATGAGACTTCTTTCATACCCAAAGCAACTTGTGTTTTGAGCCTTCTTTCCATTAGAGGACTCTAACTCACCTTTTGGACTTAATTGACTAAAAAATGGTTGGTAAGTTAAAATGAGTAACTAACAACTTGGGACTAAAATTAAGCAAGATAATAACTTGTGTGTTGTGTGTTCAATCAGATGTTAATTGAACACAAGGAAAATTGGGACATTTCATACTCAAAGTGATGTAATGTCTCAAGTTTCCTAGGTCTCCATTGCCCTTGATCATGCATGATAGAGTGGTGGTTCTTGAGTGTCTTGTTTTGCATTCATTGAGCTTGCACACCTTGAATCATAAGCCATCATGCAATGAAATTGCTTGGATTGGTGGTTTGTGGCTTAAGTTCATAACTCCTTGGATTTATTCATGAAAATGAGGGATGACTTGTGTAGATAATCCTTGGAAAAATCATCTTTTTGCTTTGTTTGTACTCTGTTGCAACATGGTGATCTAGTGCATCATTGGCCAGCAGGCCACCATCCATGGCCGACAGTGCACCATAGATGGCCGGCCGCATTCATCCATGGCCGGCTGGCCACTGATGTAAACCTCAGCAGAATGTTGGTAAGGTGGAGCAGAAAATTCTGGAAATGTTCAACTCTGCAAACAGAGGCTTTCGTGAGCAAAACAAAGGTCTTTTCGGGCGAAAATCGAGCATGTGCATCTTTCATTTCCCAAGGCGGGGTAGTGGCAGTGTAGTTAAACATCTTAATTGCTTAGGTTGTTTACATTTGTGTTATAAATTAATTAGTTAGCTTACTAGTTAGTTAAAAGTGTTTTAATAATTAGTTAATTAGTTTAGTTATTTATTCATTTGGTTTGTAATAATTAGTCTAATTAGCTTAGTCCTAATTAGTTGCGAATTAGCTTTGCTTTATTCATTCAGACTCTCCTTCGTGAGAGCGTAATGTAATAATGTGTATGTCTTCCAACCCCACGTCTTTCTTCCTTTTATTTAATCGCTTTTGATGGTTAAATTAGGGACATGTTTCAGTTAGCATACCTTATGCTTGCATCCATTCATCTTGTATTGCATGCGCCGAGGCTCGGCGCATCATTCAAACTGCATTGTCATTTCAATACCTTCTTTGAATACGTGTTTAACCACATGTTATCAAATTACTTCATATGCCATGCTTAGTAGTTGAACCTATTCTAATTGCATTCTTTGTATGTGTTGCATTAGACACCTTGTATAGTTAGGAATCACATATATTTTTCTAACTTATGTTTTCTTAGCTCGGAGTACTAGGTGAGTTTTTTATGCTTTAGCATACTTGCATGAGTGTGAATTTTTTCATGTCTAACATGCTTGCCATGAGGTTAAATGCTTAATTGCTAAACTATTTGAATGCCTATGGATGAAGACTTGTTGCTTGAATTGAAACGATTCAACGAATGTAGGTTTTAAGCCCCCTTTTTTTGGTGGCAAATCCACAAACTTTAAGCCCACTTGAGGTGGAAAATTCAAACCCTTTTCACAAACAAACATGAGTTAAATTGTTCCAAATTGAGCAAATTAGTCTATACTTGCTTGTGCGTATCATATAGTAAAGCTAGCTTAATAAACCGGAACATGAGCACATAATGTTTATAAAAAATCATATCATGATTAGTAGTGGCCGATCTTTGATCAGGCGAGCGGGGGTGTGTAGACACCTTATTTTTGGCCGTCCTTAAGACTTGGGCGCTACTGATTGCTTACTTAGTGATATAGGCTGTGCAGTGCAAATGTTCAATTTCCTCGGCAAGGAGAGCGTCAAATCCAAACCTCACCCCCATTTTGGACCGAGACTATTTTGAATGGTTTTTAGACCTTAAAACCCTCCCTTTCAAAATATTTTTGAAATAAAGTTCCTACGATGTTTCGACGCTCGCATTTCGTTAAATGTTGCATTTTTTGGTAAATCGAGTAAGAACAAAGTGAAAATGAATGAAAGAGAGATGAAATCTTTGAAAAATCTTTCAAAACACCTTGTTTAGGGGTTTGGAGTTGAAGAAATGAGAGACGAGAGAAGAAAACTAGTTGAGGAGAAGTTCGGCATAAATTCGGGTAGGATTGAAACTGAGCGGCTTCACCAAAACAGGCATAACTTTTTTCACAGTTGGAATTTTGATTCAAGTCTGCCACCATTGGAAAGCTTACTTCCGGGGCTTCAATTTAGACACAAGAATGACCTGAAAAGGAGTCCAGATGAAGGATATATGCCTATTTGAAATTGGACCTAAAAAGCAGAATTTTTCCTGTCGACCAGAAAAATTGGCTGTAGACTAGAAAAGTGGTCGGTCGACCCAGAAAGGTGATCGGTCGACCAGAAAATGTGGCTGACCGACCACTAAGGTCCCAAACTCAGATATTTTGAAGATATTTTCCCCCCAATTGTCTTCCACAACCTCCAGCTGTTCTATAATCAGATATTTCGACCAAGCTCTTACTTTTTGCTATATATGAATCCATATCTCATATATTCAAGGGGGTTAGAACATTTTGAAGGCTTAGAAAATTTGGGGAGCTTCTCACTTTAGAATCCTCTCTCTCTAGAATTCTCTCATTCTCCTCTTGTTTTTGAGCCTTAAGCTTAGAATTCTCTACACTTTTGCAAAGAGACCCTTAACAAAAGTTGATCACCATTGGGCTGAGGTCCCTTGGAACCTATTTTTGGGCTGTGGGAAGGTTGTTTAGCTCAGAAAAGAGGCTGATTTGCTGCTGTGCTTCAAAGGTAACCCCTTATCCCTTTTAAGCTCTTTGTGCACTATTGTTTTGCCATAGTTTTAAACTACTTTGGGGCTGTTTTTGGGGTGGTGTTGAACTACAAAAACCTCTATTTTTCCTCAGTTTTTCAGTCCTAAAAGTGTTGGTTTGTGCCTTGTTTGGCTAGGGGGTTGTTCTCCCTTTTTGTTCCTTGGCTTGTGAGGCCTTTTGTGCAACTTCTCACCACCTTCAAATCCAACTTTTTGGGCCTTTTTACCACTAAAACTCAGAGGTTTTTCAGTTACAAAAACCATGCTTTGAGGTCCTAAATAGGTGGGGGCGGTCCCCCCCTCCTCTTCTCTTGTTTGCATGTGTTGATGGCTAACCAAATGAGAATGTGCTTTTACTTCTTTGTGGATTTGTTTAGGCTCATTTTTGTGACTTTTTAGACCTTCCATAACTCTGTTTTTGGCTATCTTGGTCACCTCTTGCATGCTTATTACACTTGTAGTGTGATCCTACTTGTGGCCTTGCAAAGTAGCATGTCTTTGTGCCTTGAATTTGCTTAGCTCAAGCATGTTTTTAGCCATTATTTTCCATGATTTAACTCTGTTTTTAGTTGGTGGGGTCACCTCTTGCTTGGTTTTTGTACTTGTAGTGCAATCCCCCTTTGTAGGCTTAACATGCATCACCACAGTGTTTTCTTTCTTTTTTTATACTATTTGCATTTTTGATTGGACTCTTATAATAAAATAAAAGGCCAAATGACTTTTTTTTTTCTTTTTAATAAACTTTTAGTACCCAATTATTTTATTTTAATTTATTTAATTTATCCGTTGCGCTACGACTATAGTAATTTTAGAATTATTTTATTTTTATCTTGTTGCGATGTCAAGCCTTTGGGTATCGGGTTTGGGTCATGATAAAAGTGGTATCAACGCAATGGTTTTGGGCACAAACAAAAAAAAATACTAATAATAAATTTAATTTCATATTATTATTTGATATTATGGTATGTGGTTTCCAAAACAAAAAAAATTTAAATTAAATTGTCTAACACAAGTAAACTGTGTTATAAATATTTTTGGGCTAAGTTTTCTTGTGGTGTAGGAATGGCAAACCTGATGGAGTTATTTTGGTTCGAGCCCACAGGAGCTCATCTTATCCTGAACTTATTAGAACGATGTGGTGATTCAGAGAGTCTTGTCAGGTAAGCCCACCCGACACTTGACCGACTCATGGGGCGACCCGTGTATTTGCAGGCCGACCCCGAAGAGGATTTCATATTTTGGAGGCTTAACCAAGGCAGCACTCATGAGAGGTACATAGGGCCGACCCACGTTGTTGGTCATGCTCTAGACCTAGGACAACCGCATTTTCTAGTTGTATCTCTACCCCTGGGCTTTACGGAGAGGAAAGGACATGCATATCCTAGAAGCCACATTCGCACTACGACACCTCATCCATAGCACATTGTCCAGACCCCAGATGTGGACTTCACTAACAGTGTATCACACTTGGAGATACTGGTACGATTATCGGACGAGAGTTTTGGGGTTATGATCACAGTATTCCTGTCTATATGGTATGGGTAGTGTGACGATGCTTTGAAGTAAAGCTTAGTGGGTGGGAGTTTGAGCCCCTTATGCATAGTGTGTTCGCGGGGTTATTTCATGGGCCAGTTTTCTAGAGCCAGTTCTTATGGTGGCCTACTAGTCCCTTCTAGACATCTGACCAGGAGATCCTTTTTTTTTTTTTGTGAGCTGACCATGATTAGTCTAATACTTCTGTTTTTGTATTAATAGGATTAGACACTAACTCTTGACTGTATTTTAAGTACGTTGTACTAGTATGTTTTCTTTTGCATAAGTAAAAATGATATATGTACTGTTATAGTATCTTGTGAATCATAGATAATTAAATGTATACTAAGTGGTTCAAAAAAAAAAGAAAAAAAAGAAAAAGAAAAAGGGGGAATTCACTAACCGTTTTCACCTTGTAGTAATGGCTAATGATGGAAATGGAACCGAATCATCGGTTAGTGGTACTGATCCAATGGAGCAAATTATGGAAAGAGCAGTTACTAGTTTTCTGCGAACCCTACAAACCAACATTAATAGCGGATTGCCTGAACAACGAGAAGAGCCAACTACTATAAAACAATTCCAGGACTTGAAACCTACCATATTCACCGGCAGTACAAACCCACTGGTGGCAGAAGCTTGGGTCAGAGATATGGAGAAAATTTTTCGCGCGCTATATTGCACAGAAAGGCAGAAGGTGACTTTCGCCATATTCACCTTCAAAGACGATGCACAAGAAATGTGGCTTCTTACCCTGGAGAAAGAAGATATTGTGACTTGGGCAAGATTCTTGGAGGTATTCTATGAAAAATACTTCCAGATTTGTTACAGGAACAAAAGGCGGCAAAATTCATGCATCTAAGGCAAGAAACCATGACGGTGGCCGAATACGAGAGCAAGTTCACGCAACTGGCTCAATTTGTGACATACGTCATCTCCACCGAAACTCGAAAAGCCAGGAAATTCGAAGTAGGATTGGATGCCGAAATCAAAGACAGGCTGGAGGTTTTGAAATTACCAACCTATGCGAAGGTGGTGGATCGAGCATACATTGTGGAAAAAGAGATTAAAGCCTTGCGCTCTAAGGAACCCAGCCAAAGGAAGCGAGTTTGGGAAAGAGAAAACAGAAGACCTGGTGTCGCGCCTCCCAAGAGAGTAAATACATGTATAACTAGTTCAACCAGTTCAAGCAATTAAGGTCCTACAAATCCCAGAGGTGGCACCATTTCAACTTGCTCTACCTATGGAAGGACTCATTAGGGACAATGTCGTCGAGACACAGGAGCATGCTTTAGATGTGGCCAAGTTGGCCACTTGTTGAGAGATTGTCCAAAGCTTGCCAATCCTACAACTGGCCCCTCTGAACCAGTCCAAAAACCCGCAGTACCTGGAGGAGCAAGGAGGGACCAAAAAGGCCAAGGAAGAGCTTTTGCCCTGGTGCCTGGAAACCCAGAAGTTACTGAGAATGTTATGTCAGGTACATTTTCTATTTGTGGTCACTTAGCTCATGTTCGCTTTGACTCTAGTTCAACTCATTCTTTTGTTACACCACATTATGCTAACAAGTTGGCATCAACACTTGAACCTTTAGGATATATATTATCTGTAACTCCGCCCTTAGTACTGATGTGTACAAATCTTGTACTGTATTCTTAAAAAGGGAAACCTTACACGTAGACTTGATTCCCCTCTGCATTAGTACCTTTATGTGATCTTAGGAATGGATTGGTTAGCTGCCAACCATGCCTCTATTGATTGTGAAGCCAAAAAGGTCTTCTTCTAGTCACCAAACCAACTCGAGCTTGTCTTTGATGGAACTTGAGTCTCTCCCTCTCCATGTGTTATATCCTTTATGACAGCCCAACGACTTCTAAGAAAGGTTATTGTAGTTGTATCTATTATGTGATCAATATTCAACAAGAGGCCCCCATACTTGATGAAATCCCTGTGGTACGAGAATTTTCGGATGTATTTCCTGAAGACCTACCTGGTATTCCGGTTGATCAAGAAATCGAATTCACCATTGAAACCCAACCTGGTACATAACCAATCTCAAAAGCCCCTTACCACATGTCCATGACAGAATTAAAAGAGCTGAAGACTCAACTCTAGGAACTATTGGACAAAGGTTTCATTCGACCTAGTACCTCACCCTGGGGAGCTCCAGTACTATTTGTAAAGAAAAATGATGGCACAATGAGGTTATGCATCGATTACCGGGAGCTGAACAAAGTCACCATAAAAAATCAGTACCCTCTGCCACGAATCAATGACTTGTTCGACCAACTGCAAGGCGCCCAAGTATTCTCGAAAATTGACTTTGCGTTCTGGCTACCATCAACTAAAAGTCAAAACGGAAAGTATCGAAAAGACTGCCGTCAGAACCCGTTACGAGCACTACGAGTTTCTCATCATGCCATTTGGTGTCACAAATGCTCCAGCGGCCTCCATGGACCTCATGACTCAAGTATTCAAACCCTATCTTGACGAGTTCGTCATTGTCTTCATTGACGACATTCTCATATACTCTAAATTGCCAGAAGATCATGAGCACCACTTGCGAAGAGTTCTACAGACTCTACGTGATCACAAGCTTTATGCCAAGTTAAAGAAATGCGGCTTTTGGATCACTAGTGTACACTTCCTCGGTCACATCATCAACAAAGATGGCATCTCAGTTGACCCCCAAAAAGTTACAGTAATCGTGGATTGGCCACGACCTACTAACGTGTCCGAGATTCGAAGCTTTTTGGGTCTAGCAGGCTATTATCGGCAGTTCGTGCAAGATTTCTCGAAGATAGCATCATTCTTGACCCAGCTAACTCAGAAGAACACACCCTTTGAATGGACCAACAAGCATGAACGTTGCTTCCAAGAATTGAAGAACAGACTTGTGACGGCTCCTATACTAGCACTCCCCGTGGAAACAGAAGGGTTCGTAATTTATAGTGATGCCTCATATAATGGTTTGGGTTGTGTTCTTGTGCAAAATGGAAAGGTCATTGCATATGCCTCACGTCAACTAAAGACCAATGAGAAGAACTACCCGACCCATGATTTGGAATTCCGCAGTAATCTTCGCCCTCAAAATCTGGCGCCATTATCTCTACGGAGTAACTTGCGAAATTTATACAGACCATAAGAGTCTCAAATATATGTTTACAGAAAAGGAACTGAATATGAGGCAACGATGATGGCTAGAATTTATGAAGGACTACGATATAGAGATCCATCACCATCTCAACAAAGCTAACGTAGTAGCAGATGCATTGAGGCGAAAGACGATCAAAAGTTTGGCATGTACCATCTGTGATACCCTTGTTCTGTAGTATGCTAATTGGTCCATAAT
>NW_021028542.1:57469-73389 GCF_004153795.1 Camellia sinensis
AAAAATCTGGGTTTTCCAGATTGAGTTCTTGAGCTGCAATTCGACCTTCCAACCACATTTCCTGCATAATATGGCTCCAACTTCACATATATTTGCACTAACATGATGTAAACACCAAAACACAACATCATGGAGCCCACTTTCATGAATTAACCACATGCATGTCCCAAATTGGCACTAAACTCAACTCCAACATACACATTCATGCATTCAAAGCTCCCATCTTCATAAATTGTACATGCATGTGATGAATTAGCCACATTCTCAACTTAGATAACACAAATGGTGATCATTCTCATGGAACACAACAAAAACATGCTTGATTATGCAAAATCATGGTGATCCTACACATGCATGTGCACATTAGCTTCAAATTCATCAATTATAGCACAACTCTTGTTCTTGATCACCAATTAATCTTTAATTCACAAAAATCACAAGTTAAGTCTCATGAATTCAAAGATTAGAGCTTATCTAGAGGCTCAATTCTTCTAATTATGGCAATTTCTTGAGTTTAATCCCTCTATTCTTCACAATTTGAGCCAAACATCCAACTCTTGTCTTTCCCTCTCTCTAGCTGACCCCCTCCTCCTTCTCTTGAGTTAGATTCAATCAAAATAAACTAAAGAGGGAAGTTTGAGTGTATAAAGCCTTTACAACAAAACCTACCAAGGCCAATATAATAGTAATAAAGTAGTTGGGTTCTAATTCATCAATTTAATCGATTTAATCTGATCCGAATCAATTTTCAATTAAATTTCACTGTAGGTTCTAAAAATTATGCCAATCACAATGGCGTAATCAATTTCGGATTCTGTGGCCGATAAGGCCTTCAATTTAATTTCCAAAGCAGATTATTCAAACGGATATTCCTACGGTGAACAGATAGAACTTCGAAATCACATATATTCACAAAATGGCACGTAAAATCATATTAAACACATCACCATACTCATATTAAGGACCAATTAGCATACTACAGAACAAGGGTATTACAGAAATATTATGCCAAGAGTATAGGGAACACAAAATAGCCATGAATAGTTAGTTAAGCTAAAATATTTATACAACTTAATTTGAATAAACAAATTATTCAAAGTGGTAGAAACTGAAATACGAAACTTATGTAAATAAATAACTATAACCACGGTACAAAACAGAACAGAACAGAGGTCACAGAAGTGACAGTCAGAACAGAGGTCAATGGATCCATGACAAACAGAAGACCACAAAGTGGCTAAACAAAAGCCAATGATTATTTAAGTCCTCCAAGGCGTGGAATTCCCGTGGTGGTAAAACATATTTATTTATAAAACCATTGTCAAATAATTTCTAAAAGTTAAACAAACATATCCATGTGTTTCAATTTAAGCAAATAGAGTTCAAAAATAATTAACGTAATCAAAATATTAATATAATTTATAAATCATAGATTGCGTAAAATAATTTATGGTAATCCAAAACATACGTAAAATATATTATGGTGACTCAAGGTATAATATAACTCACCTTAATATTAACCCTTAGCCTTTACTTTTTACTATCATAAACCTTCTTACTTCTTAGTTTCCTATCTCCAATACCCTTGCTTGTTTTTCTTCTTTTTTTTTTGCATTGATCTTGATCTCCTCCCCATTTATAGGGAGGCAAGCCTTGCCATTACCCACCACGTGTCCATAGCAATCTTCCTTAGGTTTGGATTGAAATCTCTTAAATCTATACTTATCTTATTAACTTCCGGTAATTATATTTTGGCCCCAATTCTTTAAAATAATTATATTCCCCTTCGTTTGATAAAAACACAAACTAATCCCTAATTAAATGACACTTTATTGCATACCGATAGAAAATTAATTATTTTATTTTACTATCACTCCCACTAGTATTAATATTATTATCATGATTAGTTGTGGTATTAATTAAATATTTAGGGTGTCACAGTTTCTGCCATTTAATTAATTTGTTTATTCCACTTAAATTATGTTAATATTTTAGCTTAAATAACTATCCATGGCTGTTTTGTGCCCCTATACTCATAGTATAATATTTCTCACTCTGCTATGTGCTTATAGCTGTTACCCCTTTCAAGTGACGAGATTTAGCAGGATCAAGATGGGGGATAAACCACAGTGTTTTCTTTCTTTTTTTATACTATTTGTATTTTTGATTGGACTCTTATAATAAAATAAAAGGCCAAATGACTATTTTTTTTTCTTTTTAATAAACTTTTAGTACCCAATTATTTTATTTTAATTTATTTAATTTATCCGTTGCGCTACGACTATAGTAATTTTAAAATTATTTTATTTTTATCTTGTTGCGACGTCAAGCCTTTGGGTATCGGGTTTGGGTCATGACAAAAGTGGTATCAAAGCAATGGTTTTGGGCACAAACAAAAAAAAAAAATACTAATAATAAATTTAATTTCATATTATTATTTGATATTATGGTATGTGGTTTCCAAAACAAAAAAAATTTAAATTAAATTGTCTAACACAAGTAAACTGTGTTATAAATATTTCTGGGCTAAGTTTTCCTGTGGTGTAGGAATGGCAAACCTGATGGAGTTATTTTGGTTCGAGCCCCCAGGAGCTCATCTTATCTTGAACTTATTAGAACGATGTGGTGATTCAGAGAGTCTTGTCAGGTAAGCCCACCCGACACTTGACCGACTCATGGGGCGACCCGTGTATTTGCAGGCCGACCCCGAAGAGGATTTCATATTTTGGAGGCTTAACCAAGGCAGCACTCATGAGAGGTACATAGGGCCGACCCACGTTGTTGGTCTTGCTCTAGACCTAGGACAACCGCATTTTCTAGTTGTATCTCTACCCCTGGGCTTTACGGAGAGGAAAGGACATGCATATCCTAGCAGCCACATTCACACTACGACACCTCATCCATAGCACATTGTCCAGACCCCAGATGTGGACTTCACTAACAGTGTATCATACTTGGAGATACTGGTGCGATTATCGGACGAGAGTTTTGGGGTTATGATCACAGTATTCCTGTCTATATGGTCCGGGTAGTGTGACGATGCTTTGAAGTAAAGCTTAGTGGGTGGGAGTTTGAGCCCCTTATGCATAGTGTGTTCGCGGGGTTATTTCATGGGCCAGTTTTCTAGAGCCAGTTCTTATGGTGGCCTAATAGTCCCTTCTAGACATCTGACCAGGAGATCCTTTTTTTTTTTTTGGTGACCTGACCATGATTAGTCTAATCCTTCTGTTTTTGTATTAATAGGATTAGACACTAACTCTTGACTGTATTTTAAGTACGTTGTACTAGTATGTTTTCTTTTGCATAAGTAAAAATGATATATGTACTGTTATAGTATCTTGTGAATCATAGATAATTAAATGTATACTAAGTGGTTCAAAAAAAAAAGAAAAAAAAGAAAAAGAAAAAGGGGGAATTCACTAACCGTTTTCACCTTGTAGTAATGGCTAATGATGGAAATGGAACCGAATCATCGGTTAGTGGTACTGATCCAATGGAGCAAATTATGGAAAGAGCAGTTACTAGTTTTCTGCGAACCCTACAAACCAACATTAATAGCGGATTGCCTGAACAACGAGAAGAGCCAACTACTATAAAACAATTCCAGGACTTGAAACCTACCATATTCACCGGCAGTACAAACCCACTGGTGGCAGAAGCTTGGGTCAGAGATATGGAGAAAATTTTTCGCGCGCTATATTGCACAGAAAGGCAGAAGGTGACTTTCGCCATATTCACCTTCAAAGACGATGCACAAGAAATGTGGCTTCTTACCCTGGAGAAAGAAGATATTGTGACTTGGGCAAGATTCTTGGAGGTATTCTATGAAAAATACTTCCAGATTTGTTACAGGAACAAAAGGCGGCAAAATTCATGCATCTAAGGCAAGAAACCATGACGGTGGCCGAATACGAGAGCAAGTTCACGCAACTGGCTCAATTTGTGACATACGTCATCTCCACCGAAACTCGAAAAGCCAGGAAATTCGAAGTAGGATTGGATGCCGAAATCAAGGACAGGCTGGAGGTTTTGAAACTACCAACCTATGCGAAGGTGGTGGATCGAGCATACATTGTGGAAAAAGAGATTAAAGCCTTGCGCTCTAAGGAACCCAGCCAAAGGAAGCGAGTTTGGGAAAGAGAAAACAGAAGACCTGGTGTCGCGCCTCCCAAGAGAGTAAATACATGTATAACTAGTTCAACCAGTTCAAGCAATTAAGGTCCTACAAATCCCAGAGGTGGCACCATTTCAACTTGCTCTACCTATGGAAGGACTCATTAGGGACAATGTCGTCGAGACACAGGAGCATGCTTTAGATGTGGCCAAGTTGGCCACTTGTTGAGAGATTGTCCAAAGCTTGCCAATCCTACAACTGGCCCCTCTGAACCAGTCCAAAAACCCGCAGTACCTGGAGGAGCAAGGAGGGACCAAAAAGGCCAAGGAAGAGCTTTTGCCCTGGTGCCTGGAAACCCAGAAGTTACTGAGAATGTTATGTCAGGTACATTTTCTATTTGTGGTCACTTAGCTCATGTTCGCTTTGACTCTAGTTCAACTCATTCTTTTGTTACACCACATTATGCTAACAAGTTGGCATCAACACTTGAACCTTTAGGATATATATTATCTGTATCTTTTCCTCCTTGTAACTCCGCCCTTAGTACTGATGTGTACAAATCTTGTACTGTATTCTTAAAAAGGGAAACCTTACACGTAGACTTGATTCCCCTCTGCATTAGTACCTTTATGTGATCTTAGGAATGGATTGGTTAGCTGCCAACCATGCTTCTATTGATTGTGAAGCCAAAAAGGTCTTCTTCTAGTCACCAAACCAACTCGAGCTTGTCTTTGATGGAACTTGAGTCTCTCCCTCTCTATGTGTTATATCCTTTATGATAGCCCAACGACTTCTAAGAAAGGTTATTGTAGTTGTATCTATTATGTGATCAATATTCAACAAGAGGCCCCCATACTTGATGAAATCCCTGTGGTACGAGAATTTTCGGATGTATTTCCTGAAGACCTACCTGGTATTCCGGTTGATCAAGAAATCGAATTCACCATTGAAACCCAACCTGGTACATAACCAATCTCAAAAGCCCCTTACCACATGTCCATGACAGAATTAAAAGAGCTGAAGACTCAACTCTAGGAACTATTGGACAAAGGTTTCATTCGACCTAGTACCTCACCCTGGGGAGCTCCAGTACTATTTGTAAAGAAAAATGATGGCACAATGAGGTTATGCATCGATTACCGGGAGCTGAACAAAGTCACCATAAAAAATCAGTACCCTCTGCCACGATCAATGACTTGTTGGACCAACTACAAGGCGCCCAAGTATTCTCGAAAATTGACTTTGCGTTCTAGCTACCATCAACTAAAAGTCAAAACGAAAAGTATCGAAAAGACTGCCGTCAGAACCCGTTACGAGCACTACGAGTTTCTCCTCATGCCATTTGGTGTCACAAATGCTCCAGCGGCCTCCATGGACCTCATGACTCAAGTATTCAAACCCTATCTTGACGAGTTCGTCATTGTCTTCATTGACGACATTCTCATATACTCTAAATTGCCAGAAGATCATGAGCACCACTTGCGAAGAGTTCTACAGACTCTACGTGATCACAAGCTTTATGCCAAGTTGAAGAAATGCGGCTTTTGGATCACTAGTGTACACTTCCTCGGTCACATCATCAACAAAGATGGCATCTCAGTTGACCCCCAAAAAGTTACAGTAATCGTGGATTGGCCACGACCTACTAACGTGTCCGAGATTCGAAGCTTTTTGGGTCTAGCAGGCTATTATCGGCACTTCGTGCAAGATTTCTCAAAGATAACATCATCCTTGACCCAGCTAACTCAGAAGAACACACCCTTTGAATGGACCAACAAGCATGAACGTTGCTTCCAAGAATTGAAGAACAGACTTGTGACGGCTCCTATACTAGCACTCCCCGTGGAAACAGAAGGTTCGTAATTTATAGTGATGCCTCATATAATGGTTTGGGTTGTGTTCTTGTGCAAAATGGGAAGGTCATTCCATATGCCTCACGTCAACTAAAGACCAATGAGAAGAACTACCCGACCCATGATTTGGAATTAGTCGCAGTAATCTTTGCCCTCAAAATCTGGCATCATTATCTCTACGGAGTAACCTGTGAAATTTACACAGATCATAAGAGTCTCAAATATCTGTTTACACAAAAGGAACTGATTATGAGGCAACGACAATGACTAGAATTTATGAAGGACTACGATATAGAGAACCATTACCATCTCGGCAAAGCTAACGTAGTAGCAGACGCATTGAGTCAAAAGAGGACCAAAAGTTTGGCATGTACCCTCGTTCTTGGAAGATCAATGGACTGCTTGCCAACATAATCATGGAACCCGAGCTGATTGAAGAAATTAGAGCCCGCCAATGTAAAGATAAACTTTTGAAGAAAAAGTACGAGGAACATGCAGGCACGCTCGATCCTGACTTCACAATAAGCAATGTGATGCTAAAATTTCAGAATCAAATTTGCGTACCTGACCTTCCAGAACTCAGGAAAAAGATATTGGTAGAATCTCATAACTTGAAATTTGTGATCCACCTTGGCAATACGAAGATGTATCACGATCTGAAGGAACGCTTCTAGTGGACAGGAATGAAGAAAGACATAGCAAGCCACATTTCCAAATGCCTGCATTGTCAGCGGGTTAAAGCAGAACATTAGAGATCTGCAGGAATTTTTCAACCACTCACCATTCCTGAATGGAAATGGGAGCACATTACTATGGACTTCGTGGTCGGGCTACTGCAATCAATCTCAAAAAATGATGCAATATGGGTTATCGTAGATCGATTGATGAAGTCGATGCATTTTCTACCAATCAGAATCATGTATTCCCTCTCTAAGTTCGCCACTCTATACATTAAGGAAATCATTCATTTGTATGACACCCTAGTTTCAATTGTATTTGATAGAGACCCCCGCTTCGTGTCTCACTTCTAGAACAAATTGCAAAAAGCTTTGGAAGCCACTCTGAAGTTCAGTACGGCTTATCACTTGCAAACCGATGGGCAATCTGAAAGGACGATCTAGACTTTGGAAGATATGTTACGTGTGTGTGTGCTAGACCTCAAAAGTAATTGGGATGATCACCTACCTTTGGTGGAGTTCGCCTATATTAACAGCTACCATGCAAGCATTAGAATGGCACCGTACGAGGCACTGTATGGAAGGAGATATCGATCACCTCTATGTTGGACGGAAGTCGGAGACAGGAAATTATTAGGGCCCGAAATTGTGCAAATCACAAGTGATAAAATTCAACTCATCTAACATTGAATTCGCACTACCCAAAGCCGCCAGAAAAGCTATGCAGATACAAGAAGACGGGACTTAGAATTTCGAATAGGAGATCGTGTGTTCCTAAAATCTCACCCACAAGGGGGTTATCTGATTTGGAAAACGAGAAAAGTTAAACCCACATTACATCGGGCCATTCAAGATACTAGAAAGGATTGGTGCCGTGGCATATCGCCTTGCGCTTCCACCAAACTTGTCCAATGTCCACAATGTGTTTCACGTTTCAATGCTTCGGCAGTCCAAGGCATATTGTTGATTATGAGAGCTTGGAGGTTCAAAAAGACCTCTCTTATGAAGAACAGCCTGTGCAGATTCTTGATCGTTGTGATCAAGTTCTCCGAAACAAGACTATGCTAAGAGTCAATCCTAAGGGAGTTAGTAGTAGGAAACTAAAAGCTAAGGGTCAATCCTAGAGTTATATTATACCTTGAGTTATTACAATGTGTTTTCTATATGTTTTGAGTCACCATAATATATTTTACGAATGTTTTGAGTTACCACAATGTATTTTATGTAATTTATGTTTTGTAGTTATATTAATGTTTCAATTATGTGGATTATTTTTTGACCTCTATTTGCTTAAATGAAAACCTATGGATATGTTTGTTTAAATTTTAGAAAGTATTTGACAAATAACTTGTAAACAATTATTTTCTATAAGTATCACCACGGGAGTCTCATGCCTTGGAGGACTTAAATAACCAATGGCCCTTGTTTGACCACTTTGTAGTCCTCTGTTTGTCATGGATCCATTGACACCTGTTCTAGTTGTCACTCCAGTGACCCCTGTTCTGTTCTATCCTGTCCTGTGTCGTGGTTATAGTTATTTACGTAATTTCTTCATTTCAGTTTTTGCCACTTAATTAATTTGTTTATTCAACTTACATTATGTTAATATTTTAGCTTAAATAACTATCTATGGCTATGTTGTGCCCTTATACTCATAGTATAATATTTCTCACTCTGCTATGTGTTTATAGTTGCTACCCCTTTCAGGTGACGAGATTTAGCAGGATTAAGATGGGGGATAAACCACAGTGTTTTTTTTTTGTACTATTTGTATTTTTGATTGTACTCTTATAATAAAATAAAAGCCTAAATGACTATTTTAATTTCTTTTTAATAAACTTTTAGTACCTAATTATTTTATTTTAATTTATTTAATTTATCCGTTGCGCTACTACTACAGTAATTTTAGAATTATTTTATTTTTATCTTGTTGTGACGCCAATCTTTTGGGTACCAGGTTTGGGTCGTGACAAAAACTATTGATTGAGATCCAAAAATGACATCACACAAAATGCAATTAGGAGATGGCAACACAATCAATATGAACGAGGCTTGTTTTATTTTCCATCTTGTCTTTCGATTCTGGCATCGCATTTTTTTATTTTTTATTTTTGTGTTAGAATAGTAGATAGAGAGAGGAAAATAATATGTATTGTATTGAATGAATTGTTAGAAAGCCTGTATATATAGGCTGAGAAAGAATATCCTACTAGAAATCTAACTATGAGAAAGAGTATCCTATAAGAGACCTAACTATGACAATGTCTAATATATCTAGGAAATCAATACCTAATATATGTAGGAATATATACCATATATACATTAACATCCCCCTCAAACTCAAGGAGGATAAACATTTTGAGTTTGGAGAGAGAAACTAAAACATGAAATAAAACTAAATAAAATAAAAGGCAAATAGATTGCAAAATCTGAACGGGAGCGCAAGGGCACTTAAAATAGATCGGAAGCTGGAACTAAAGCCAAGAGACAGTTTATGGTCGTGTCGGACCATTGTAGGAACTGGCTGAAACTAATGCCAGGACAATTTACGGTTGTGTCGAACCGATATAGAAACTGGCTGAAATTAATGTCGAGAGACAGTTTATGGTAGTGTCGGACCATTGTAGGAATTGGCTGGAACTAATGCCAGGATAGTTTAAAAGGGTCATGCTGGACTGATATAGGAGCTAACCAAAATCAATGTCGGGACAATTTACGAGGTCATACCGGACCGTTGTAGAGACTGGATGTTGAACCAGCAAGCGTGGCACACACATAACTTATGACATGGCACTGAACGATGATAGTAATAGATAACTGAGTGCGCCAGTGACTGGATGTTGAATCAAGGAGCGACTTTGGTGGTGCGCCAATGGACGGCTTGGGTTGTGCGCAAGAAAGGGTGGCTTGGATTGTGCGCCAGGGGAGGCGGCTTGCGTGGTGCGCTAAAGGGCGACTTAGGTGGTGCGCCACATGAGACGACTTAGAGAGTGTGCCAAGGGGGTGGCTTGGGTGGTTTGCATGGTGTATAACCATACTCACCATGATATAGGTATAATACCCCTCCTCAAACTCAAATAGGTCTGAAGATAGAAACCAATTTGAGGTTGAAGCAGAAGGAAAGATAGAGTAGAGGAAAAAAAATGTATTACGAGTAAAAGACAAAAAAAATAAAAATAAAATATGATAGAGATATTTGGAGTAGGAATAAACCAACAGATAGAAGAAGAGATCACTACAAAGTGATACTGAAAGCAAAACATGACAGTGTAATAGGTTAAGGTCCGATGGGAGACCAAGGCAAGGCTGCCGCCTGCTGGTAAAGCAAAATTACTAGGTACTTAACCTAGCTCTGATATCATGTTAGAATAGTAGAGAGAGAGAGAGAGAGAGAGAGAGAGAGAGAGGAAAATAATATGTATTGTATTGAATGAATTGTCCTATACAATAGAAAGCCTGTACATATAGGCTGAAAAAGAGTATCATACTAGAAATCTAACTATAAGAAAGAGTATCCTATAAGAGACCTATCTATGGCAATACCTAATATATTGAGGAAATCAATACCTAATATATGTAGGAATATATACCATATATACATTAACATTTTGGAAAGACAAAAAAATAAAATCCTAATGACCTATAGATGTGCATGTTAATTTAGCTTGTAAGCTCTTTGAAAATGACTAAATGTATGCATTGTTGGAATGTGTCCCACATCGCTTAGAGTTGTCCCATCTGTGCTAGTTATAAGACTCTAGTTTCCCTCTTCTTAATACCTAGGTTTTAAGAAGTTTGGGTTGGGCTTTTCAACTTGGTATCAAGGCTTGGTTGGGCCTGTGACTGGTGGGCTATTTGTCCAACTAGTGTGTGTTGTGGTCCAAGAGGGTGTGTTGGAATGTGTCTCACATTGCTTAGAGTTGCCCCATCTGTGCTAGTTATAAGGCTCTAGTTTCCCTCTCCTTAATACTTGGATTTTAAGGAGAAGTGTGGGCTGGGCTTTTCAACTTTAGCCAAAGAAAAGATTCATTCATTGTCTTCACTTTTATTTTATGTCATATTTGAATCTCATGCAAGTCTATTATGTGCTAATAGACAGAGGAGCAAAATTAAACTCACTTCACCCTTTTTTAAATTTCATCAACATTTTTTTCTTCTAAATTGCAAATTATGTTACTTTTTTTCCCCCTTTATCATCTATGAAATACAGATTTTGCATTATTCAAATACAATTTAGTTGATGGTTAGACTTTTTGGAAACTTTTATGTTTGTATATTTTCTTCCAGGTGTGTATATATATATATATGTTAATGAAGAATGTGATTGACTTAAATCCATCTCTTTTGTTAACAATTGTGAAGAAGTTAATGATTCAATTAATAAATCATTGCTATATTTGTTATTGCTTGCCAATGGTTGTGCTAGCTATCTTTTGTTAGATAATTTTGGTCCCTTAGTTTGTTACCTATTTCTCTAATTCAAATGAAATTTGTGTGATGATATTTTTCTATGGTAAATGCTTATTGTGCTTGTAGTACAGGGATTCATTTGAGTTCCAAGAATACATTTTCTTTAACTCAAGTTTGTGCCTGATTATTTGCCATATTAATTGTGATTGATTGGAAAATAGAGTACAAAATTCATTTTAATGAGGATTTGTGCAACACACATATTTGGAAACAACACAAAGAAACATAATACAATCACTTGTAGCCATTTATGTCTACACACTATCTGTAGAAATTTATTATTTGCCTAATTCTTATCAACTCTAAATTTCAACAGTATTTCTATGAAACCAAGTTCTTAGATTATTAATTAACCATTACTTTTTGACTAACACAATTAAAAAGACTTCAAAAGATATTTGAAGCAAATCATGGGTAACATATTCTTTGGGCTTATGGTGAAAATAAGTTCCCTCATGAGCATATTGTCAAGCAAACACCAAGTGGATATACAAGTATACAAAATCAATACGAACATCTGCAACCATGACTAGTGCCCACATCATGTGCCCAAAAAAAAAAAAAAAGATTTATGACAATAACATACTATATTGTGCCGTTTGGGAGTTGATCTCTTGGACACCATGAAATCCAAATTGCAGGCATATATATATGATTCCAAATTGAAGCTAGAGTCCACTGCTTTACAAGATACAGATATAAGCTGCAAACTCTATTAGTCCACCGCTTTGCAGGATAGAGATATAGGCTTCAACCTCAGTTGGTTAACCTAGAATTATGATAGAAAAAGCAAGACAAATTAGAAATATTGCTGCATTAGATTCACAACACCTGCTGTTGCAAAATTTGGTTTATTAGGCTTATTTTGGGCCAACTTTGAGCCCAAAATGAAGTGGGCCCCAAACGTCTTTTGGGGTGGGTCCGAAGAGGTGATGTGTTCCTTACCGCATGGTAAGTCACACGGTGAAGACGGTTCGTCAAAACCATTTATGAGTGAATGGGAATTTGACGTCGTTTTCGGGTTCGTGGAATAGATGGTTAAAGAAGTAAATGTGGGTTTCTTTGAAATGGGTTGTCCCACATTGAAACTTTAAGAGAGCTTTTATGTGTATATAAACTCTAGCCTACAACACTTGGGTTGGGCCCCAAGGGACACCCCAGTACGTTATTTATTTATTTGTTTGGTTTTGTTTCTATTTATTTTATTTACATAGAAGATTGTTCCAACATCTGCTTGCTTCCATTCTTTTATATAATGTTATAGATTTCTCATAGTTTTTTTTTCCCTTTCCTCTCTCGCACGTCCACATTACTCACATCATTTACCTCACTTAAACTTGCACATGCTAGTCTTCTTCCTCATGCAACTAATAAGACTCAAAAAAAAAAAAAATCTTAAACTTTTTTTTTATTTTTTTATTTCAATAAAATTTGTATTACTTTTATTATTAAAAATTGATTTTTATAAAATTACTTTTAAGCCATCTTTTCATGTCTCATGAATTACATTGGCATGATTCCTTGCAAGAAGGATACATAAGTAAGGTAGTCTGATGGAATTGTGGCGGTGCAAAATACTGTCTAATCCGTATTGATTTGCCTGTTAATTGCAGGTTAATTTGAATCATGATTTGAAATTTAGTATCTGCCTTCGAAATCGATCCGCTCTACTATAGTTAATACATATATTTTGTTATATATATATATATATATTTTTACCTCTAATGAAATATTAAAGTAAAAATAAGTGAGAGAGATTTAAGATATGAAATTTGTTATAAATTATTGTTATATACATAAAAAATATTATGTAAAATTAGTTAGCGTTATATATATGTAATGCTTGATAATTGTTTAAGCTTATTCTTCAATCAACTAGCAAATTGAAACTGCCCAAATCGTTCAACCTGTGGTTTGGTTATTTGTCAATCCGCCATTCATGGTCTGATTTATAATTTTACTCTCAAACTACACCAAACCACACCACGCGCACCCCTAGATAGAACTTCACACTTGACCACCTTCCCAAAATAAAGTGCATATTTTTTAAAACAGTCTATGGCTTACAACCTCACCAAATGCAGTGTTTATAAATTTTTTACATTCATCCATGACACACTTGGATATTCCCGATGAAGAAACCACAAGGAGTAGGTACCCTATTTGGACTGATCACAAAGCTTGGATACCTTCGTTGATATCCCTGACGAAAAAACCAGAAGGAGGGGTTGTTCCCCCTTAGTGATTGTACAAAAAGGCTATCGTACTCTAAAACTACTTGAATAAACTATTCAGTACCCTTTGGAAAACATAAGACCCAATCTTTAACTTTTTAAACCCAATAGTAAGAAAAAGTGGCAACATGGACCTTTCAACATGCCCACATCTCCCTTACTTGATCACTTGAGGTAGTGCACGTCACTTTGATGTAGCACACACTACTTTGAGAAAAAGTGCAAAAAACAATTGACATAGCCTACAGTACAGCTCAAGTGGCACATGCCACTTCATGAGGTAGCGCATACCATGTCATGAGGTGGAGCATGCTACTTCCATGGTAGAATTCCTTACTTATATCTTGTGAATATATGTTGTAAATTGATTTTTAGTGTAATTATGAAACATGATCATGCTTAGGAGAGATTAATGGTTCAAGCGCAAACAAAAAGTACAAGTTGCCTACACTATTATAAATAGTAACCATTGCTTCACTAAGGTGTGTAGGATTTAATGGCAAATATTGTGATGAAACCCTAAAGATGGGAGTGTTATCAAGTTCATTGACATTGATATTCAAAACCCTGTTAAAAAAATAGGTTGTGATCAACTGTCTTAAATCTACTTCTCCGGTCACACCCCATCCAAAAGGGATTGTGTCTAACTGATCCAAAATTTCAACTTTAATACCAAAACCTTGATCAGCTCCTTAAACATTTTATATTTGTAATGGTGTGTTTTGATATATTTTTAAAATTTTCCAATCTTGTAGTAAATTTGGATTTGGTAATTGAGGTGCTACCTTGAAAACATCCATATACTAACCAATGTTTTGATTTCCATTTGAAAATATATATCTCTCATTCCCAACAGTCAATCCCCTCATAAATCACACCTTGGTCATGGGGTTCTACTTTCGCACACATGTGCCATTTGTAATTTTGTCCTCCAAATTTGATATCAACTTCACCTTGCATGCAAAAATATAAAGCATTTCCTCTTAAAAAAAACATCATTAAAGACCGGGTTCGTTTGACGGGGATGCAATTGAAATTCATGACGTAAGCTACTCATCATTGGAGAATGGTCAAACAAATTATCAGAATTATTGTTATTAACCATTCTGAATAGATAAGTTTCAACCAAATTTTGATAATATATTGTAACATTAAACTCTTTTGGTATCAACTGTAGAACAAGCCAACCCGGCATACTTTCCCATCTATCTACGAAAGATACAAAACATCAAATAGTAAAAATATAGAGTAAAATATAGCTAAACAATGATTTTTTGAATACTAACACCCAAGAATAAAGCTAAAATAATAAACATATTGTGTGAGTCGATTTCTGACCACACTGCCAAACTGGTACTTAGCTGGAGAACACTGGCAGAATAGATTAAGCCCGAACGACCTGTCACAAAAAGAAGAGATTCCGGTGGTGGTTCGTCCACCCGGGGGCACTGTAGACACCCCATTTTTGACCGTCCTCAAGACTTGGACGTCACCGTTTGAACACTCGGTGATTATCCATGTTTGTGTTCGTTTGGAGTTCCCGGAGGCCTCGGCTCGCGTGCCTTGCCTCAGGATCTCCGAACTCGACCGTTTAGTGTCTGGTTTTGCACCAAACACTTGCATCTTGCCTTTGAGAGGCAGGGTAGGGCTTGTAGACCATCCCTACCCACCACCGGCAGTGGCTAGATGCCATCGGCTGGTGTCTGCTGCCACCGGCAATGTAGTTTGCCGGCCGGCACTATTTGTTGCCGGTCATCACTTTATTGTGCCGGTCGGCACTCTTTTTGGCCAAGATGGCATTTTTGGCCGGCCGATTGCTGTTCAGTTGCTTTTTGAGATATTTTTAGGCAGCTGTATTGCAGTGACTTTCCCTCCATACACGTGTATGGAGGGATGGCCCTCTAGTTTGGCTTAACTTGTAAGTTTTGCAAGTTTGGTAAAAGGGATGGATAGAGGCTCTCTCTTAAAGCTAAGAGAAGAGACTTTAGACATTTTAGAGAGGGAAAAACACAGAGAAAAGCTCTAGTTTTAGGGTTTGAGTTGTATACATATCCTATCTCTATATTTACTCTTGTGTGTGTTTTAGTCCTTACTATTGCACACAAGCACCTAGTGTTTCACCTTCCTCTTGAAACTAGGGTTCTAAGGGCTTGTTCTTGAGTTTCTTGACTGGTTTGGAGCCAAAGGAGGCCATTGGAGCACCATTTGTGAAGGGATCATCAAGGGTAAGAAACTTACACCTTTATTCCCCTTTTTTGCATTGATTTCCTACCTATCTTAGAGCTGTTTTTGTGCTTATTGTATAAATTAAAAAATTTCTGTTTTTAGGCCCTCTTTATTGTTTATTAAGAGTGTTTTGTTGTTTGAGGGTTGTTGACCACCCTTAGGCCTCAAAAGGCCTCATTTTGAGCCATTTTGTGTTAGCTCCGGGATTTTGGTGTTGAGGTCTCTTCACCACTGAAATCTTGAGGGATTTCAGTGGTGAAGATGATGCCTTGAAGTCCCAAGAAGGAGAGGGCCACCCCCTAGGCAAGATTTGGTTTGGCTTGTATGCCATATCCATTGTATCCAT